>JBCAUF010000061.1:3831532-3844916 GCA_038406115.1 Haemulon aurolineatum | reverse complement strand
GAGAGCAGGACGAACCGGCTGAGAGCAGGACGAACCAGGTGAGGAGGTGGACGCGACAGTGACGTCATGATTATTACGGTGGCAGTCCACTGAACGCTGTAAATCCTGAAGCGTGGGAATAAGTTGTTCTTTATGTGGCAGACTGCTTCTGATTTGGGACCAGCAGCCTCCTGCTTACACCTTTTTGCCTATATTTGTGAATGGAGTCAGAAAGTGGCCTGAAGGCAACGGATTACACACTTTGAACAGCAGCTGGGTGAAAATGAATGGCACTGTTAAGCTATTTATCTAATGTAAGTGCTACTATGCACTGCTGGTATATTAACACTACTGACAGTGGTAACAGTAAAGCATCCATCCAGTAATATTTCCTGATCTGGTACAATAGAGTATACAGTATGCCACTTAGATATTTACTTAACACAGCGAGCCTAACTTTATCAGTTATTAATCTTTCATCAGATATGCTGTGTTCCTCCATCACTCGTTAAACAAGAACCTCCTGGTAAACATTGATTCTCAGATACACATCAAGCGATAATCAGCTGAGTTGCTTTACTTGCCTCATGGAAGCTCCTTGATCTCTCCTCAAGGAACAAATGCCACCGGCAGCTCACCCGGTGACTTCCCTCCAAGGCCCAGCATGTGCGTCTGTTCCAGTCCCGGTCAGCGAGTCGTGATGACAGGACACACACACACACACACACACACACCTGTCAGCAGGTGAGGTGAGGCCGGTGCTCATCGGAGGACAGAGACAATATGATAGAGCTTTCTCATCATGCCTTCTGTGACACATGTGGGCGGGGCCTCCTGTCTCTTGATGGCATGTCAGGCATCCTATGACAGTTTGAGGGTTTGGTCACACGTTGTGCGCGTTCATTACGGCACAGACCCGGACGATTTCAAACAGGTGATTCAACATTCAGCCGACGTCTTTGCTTTCTGGCTGAGCGCCACATGGAAAGGTCGATATGACTCTTAATACGTGTCTGTTCAGTTTGAAGCTGTCGCCAGAAGATGTTAGCTTAGCGCTGGATGTTTGGAACTCAAACACAAGCGAAGTAACAATGACTGACATGGTCACTGACTATTGTTGAGCCTGGCTTAAAGAGCTCAAGCCTTTATATTATGAATGAATGACCGGAGGGAATGAAAGAAAGCAGTGTTGTAAACTGTCAGGAGTAAACAGCAGGGCGATGAAGAAAACCAGCTTTACTCACTTTGTTTCCTCTGAGCTCGATGACCGTGTTTGCCGGCTGCTTTCAGAACAATTATCTGTAAGACTGACCTAAAATCATCAACATCACTTTGCTTTGTGTGTGTGTGTGTGTGTTTGTCACACTCAGATTGAAGTGTTACTGTGCCAGCGACAAAAAAACAAGACCTGAGGATATGCATGCGCAAATTTTGGAGAAGGAAGTGCAGACGGCCCGACACGTTGTCGCCTTGACACAGCCACAGCGTGCTGGACGAGCAACCGACATGTCATGTCATTGTGTCAGTTCATTGCTGTTGCCACACAGTATGCTGTAAGTGACTTGTCATTGGGTATTAAATCAATTTCTTTTTCCACTGTTGTAATAGTTTGCGTAACTTGAGGAAGCCCGAGTTACCATCCGACTTCTGTCAAGGTGCTTGGAATAGTGACTAGACTATAATTCCCATAAAGGCTAACTGTTCTTAATCTTGACAGAGAGTGGATAGTGTATACTTTGCACATCCGTCATAGTATCCAATCTGACCCTCTCAGTGATATGGTGGTATGGGAAATAAAATGTGGGAAAGAGGAATTAACTGGTGGCTAGTAAAGCATTAATCACCAGCAGAGGCCTTCCATGTCCGACATTATTAAATGATAAACTTATTGGATGTGAAGATAAATTCATCTTTGCATGTCCAATTTTCTTTCTCTGCCACTTGGGGGCAGTAACTATTAAAACATCACATTCTGCTGCTGAGGAAATTGACTAATTCTGCCCGACCCAAAAAAAGAAAATCTAATAAAACGTGTTGAAGTCAAGACCACATTCATTAAAAATGAAGATCATTTCACTTTCACTCAATACTTATTTATGAAAAGATTCATCATCCAGCAGACAGCGTATCTGTCTTCTTCCATGTATTTTTCTGTCTGTTGTCTGGTGCCGAGCAGGTGAATTAACTGTGGATTCCACTGAGAACAGCTGCCCGCTGCTGCTGGAAATGAGTGAACCAAAACAGCAAACTGGCAAGCTGGGTACCAAAACAATGAGCCGACAGTAAAACGCTCCACAGAGCTGAGGGGGGAACTCGTTCTCTGTGGGTTTCGCATTACAAACTGACATTTGATCAGTTGAAAAAACTTTTCACTGCAGCTTTAATTTGACATCTACCCCTCTGACAGTTAGGGGCAAAAAGTTATAAAAACACTCAGCACAGGCACACCTTCTGATTCAGTGCAAACACTTTGATCCTTGTTCTTGTTGCAGTTTTTGATGCTTGACTTTTCATTGCATTTTGCATTATGTTTACATAGTATTTGCACTTTTAATGTGTCTGTTGCCTCAGTGTGTTTTCACTGTTTGCAGGTGCCTTGTAATTTCCTGTTGTGGGACAGCAGGAAATGATTTATAATTAGGCAAACAAGTAGACGTTCAAGACAAGATAGTAACAGCTTTCAGCAGACCGCTTCTACTCAACAGCTGTTACAAATACATCTGTATGTAAAAGTGACATTAAATGGTGTCCATTTTAACCAAGTTTTCATTGAAACTGTTCCTTTTCACACCATTTTTTGGAGCGCTCGACAAAGCTTTTTTTTTCACAGCGTCAAAAGCAGCACTTTAATGTGACTGACCACAACAGCCGTGCTTTTAATGGGTTTTCACAAAGTGGTGTTTTACAGTAACTCACTAGAGCACTGAAATTGATGGTGGGTTTTTGGTTTTTTTTTGTCAAATTAACAGTGTTTTTAATGTAAATCAGGTGAAAATAGAGTCGTTTAATGGCACCTTTTGCTTTGAAAATGCATTACTGTATAATTGTAGAAGTGTAAAATCTGAAGCTTCTTTAGTCCATAATGGAACCATCAGAATCCAGAACCGTTGCATCCCTGGTGTGGAGCGGGCAGCCTTCAGTATTTACCAGGAGAAATAATCTGCACGTAATAATACACAATGCAATGAGTTCTGTGCAATGTTTTGTAGTCAACTGTACTGGTTGCGTTTTGGGTTTAGAAAAATATATGAATTTGAGGTACATCCTTAAAAATAGTGCAACCATTTTTAAATTTGATTTAATGAGGTGGGATGTTTTTTTTTTGTTTTTTTTTAATCCTTAGGTGCTAATATTATGACTGATAATTTACACGGTTGTTACTGTCACCAGAGGTGTGTTTCTCCTGTATTGAACTTTAGTCTGATCTGTATTTCCCAAAAAGAGTCAGAGAAACAAAACAGTGCACTCTAGAGGTCAAGAACAGCAAGAGATGTGACATGTTGATCATAAAGTCAATAAAAACATCTTTATGGCATATATTGGAAACAGAAACAACACTTGAAGAAGTGGGCCTAACGTAGTTTTCCCTACGTTCACTCGAAGACAACTTCAGGTGCAACTGCCATCACAACCAAAAACATGACATGCACGATCAGCAGGTGAACCATGGTCCACCCTCCTCATCAGCATCTGGTGGTCTTGGACAGTTACTGACGGTAAAAAGAGATGCTCCGCATAAACAATTTAAAACATGTCTGTTTAAGCATAAAGAAAGATATTCAGCTCACCAGATATCTTCTCATTTCGACTAATATAGACCGCTGAAGCCTAAGTCTTCATTTTCTCTTGCATTCTTACACTGAAGGACTGGTTGGTACGGAAAACAGGAACAGTGTTGTATGGACATGTGAATATCAGACGAAGATAATCTTTAATGTCATGGTCCCACGGGGTCTGAGTGACTTCTTGACTTTGTTTGTCATGTCATTTTTCAAAAGATTTTGTTTTAGTTATTATAAATGCAGAACATGCAGGTCTGATTCTTTTTTTTCTTAGACCTGAGTCCGTCTGTTTGTCGTCTGCTGAGGACTCCACTACTTTGACATTATTGAAATCACAACAGTACAAAAAACAAATGCAGATGCAGCAGGACCAGATAAGTCTCATGTTGTTCAACTAATTCTTATCAAACCCCACAGTGCAGGCCACTGCTGAGCTCAGTTCAGACTCAGATGAGATATGTCATGCTAGCTGTGGCTAACGTAGCCTGAGGGGTCATTCTCAGGCTTTTGTCTTCAGCCCTGACCAACGCTGACCCTAGTGACATCACATGAGGACATTCAGCAAACTTCAGCTTTATATAACTTCTTCCACATATGCAGCAGGCGTGCTGCCCAACACCTGTGAACTGTTGTTTTTCTTTTTTTTCTCTTTTTAACTTGCTCTGCTTTTCTGTTTGTCTTTGTATTTATCTTGTTCATAACAATTGTTATTATTGTACTGATTTCTTTTCTTCCTGCTGCCAAACCCTGATGAAGGCTTCCTGATGAAATGCCGATTTGCCGGTCCGTTACGTAGTTGTTAAGCAAAAAAATTCACGTAAATGATCAACATGAGGTGATTCTTTTGCCATTTTTGACCTCTGGAGTGTCGCCTCTACATGATCCAAATATAGGGGAAATACCTACAGACATACAGGGGTCCGGAGGTGTCTGTGTGGGGGTGACACCAGCTCCTCATCTGTCAGTGGACGCACACGCAGTGCATCCAAGTTGCCCAGTTTGGACAGAAACTTCTTATTGATCGTCTTGTTCGCATAAACGTACAAACACAGCGCCGCCGAGTGGCAGACGCCGAGTACTGCCGATCACTGGAAGTAAAAAACCCACCACCCGCACGCTACACAGAGCTCAACGTCACAAAACAAGTAGTTAAATCCGTATAAAAAGTAGGTTGCCTTTATTAGAAGCTGGGAAACCAAAACATTATCAACATCGTCGTTGTTAATACTTTTCTGTAAGACCACAATATTGCCATCACCAGCATCATCATCATCATCAATATCATCATCGCTTCGCACTTTTTCCACAACATGCAAAAGATTCAAGAGTTCAGCGTTCCTTTTTTTTCCACACTACTGACAAAAGCTTCTCCACTTGGTCTCCTGTAGGAATCACAACTTGGCTTACATTTACATTGCCAGTACAACTGAAGGTAGATAGAAAAAAAACATCAAAAACAGTACAACAGAAGAAGTCGTAGAATGGATGAAAGAGGAGAAATTCACAGCCTTATGCCATGTGCCCCCTGTGGGATGATGGGAGAGGACCCTCGTTCAAGCCCTCGACGCTGTGATCTACAGACGGACAGTATCTGATCCTACTGCGAACTGAGCTCTCTGAGCTTTACATTGGTATAAACAAACTTTTTTTTTTCCTATTTGTTTTCTTATTCATATCCAATCGTCTCAAAGTGACATTAAGGATTGTGTGCCAATTCAAGACCTGAATGTAGAAAAAGACACACTAACCTGCTAATAAGGACAGTTGTAAAATAATTGAATGTGCTTCTGAACCCGAGGACCGGGTTCGAGTGAGTCCCGTACTCATCCAGGACCGGTGTCTATTGCAGCCTTGGGACGAATCAGAATTTCCCCTGACAATCGCCTAATAATGAATTTATGTTCCCAAGATCACAATAGCAGCCTTTTTCCTATTTTTATTATCAACCTTTTTTTTTTTTTTTTTTGCTTCAACATCAAAACACTACTTATCGCAAAAAAGGACAATCTCACAAGTGCTGCACCTGATCTCCGAGTCACTAGTTTTGAGATCGTTTTATGGCTTTGGATGGTCTGCTGATCATACAAATTGTTGACTTGTTCTAAGCCTAATTTGCCGCTTGTAGCAAAGACCTAAAACATGAGGACAGGTTACATTCTCAAGCCTCCAACGACGTTATCAGAGCCACTACTGAAACTCAACGGATGAAAATTAAGGCATTAAAAAAGACAAATGAACGGCGGATACGTGCTGGGCTTCTGATCTTCCCGGAGCCTCGGTACAGTGCGAGTCTGAACTGACCAAAGTATCCGCTTGTGAAATACTAATGGATGAACAGAAAGCTCTGAGAAACAAATGGACATGGACAGTAACCATTAAGCCGATGGGACTGGGAGGGAGGGGGGAGTGAATGTAAGGAGAGGAGGAGTAAATCGGGGAGGGATGGCTGGTCCAACCATCAGGCAGAACAGATTGGATAGGGTCGACGTTTTTTCTTTAAAATCAAGATACATTTTATTTCTTTTCTTAAAAAACAAACATTACAAAAAAAATCTGAATAGAGAATTAGAACAATGAACCAACAGGAGAAAAAAAAACGACATTCATTTTTTTTTTTTTACTCTCAAAAGAAAAAAAAAGAAACATCTCTTCTTGCATTTCTTAAAAATGAACAAAACAAAAAAAGATTAATGGGTGCCTGGCACAAGGGGTTGAATGTTGAGAAGATGCTGTAGCCATGCAGGGGGGCGGGGCTCGCGTGTTGAACAGGATGGGGTTGCTTCACGTAGCATGGTGCATCGTCAGAAAGCCCAACATACAACATAGAAAAAAAAAAAAAAAGAAGAAAAAAGTTTCACGTAGGCAGCTGATGGGCCGAGCCAGCAAAAAAAACAAAAACAAATACAAAAGCCAGGCCGTCTTACAGGAAACTCCCCCACAAGCACACAGATTTTAAACATGTTCATAAAAAACACACGCATGCTGGCTTCAAACGTGTGACGAGTGCCGCACACCGTTAACACTTTGAAATTGATCTGCGACGCGGAGCGACTCTCACAAATGAGCTCCTCTGCGCGGCCAAACGCGACCGGAGTTCAGGGCGCCGACGTGGTCAGAAACGAGAGGGCGAGGTTTAAGAAGAAAATTAAAACAGAAACACAACCGATTTAATTGAGAGGACAGTTTTAAAACAACCGCATAACTAACTAACATAACTGCCCTGTTAAAACATGCTCCTGGTTTAAAAGCACAAAGTACCAAAGAGAGGGTGAAGGCGTGTGTTGACTTAACGTCGCTTTGTAAATACAGCGCTTCAGTTAGTGATTGGGGGAGCTCTGAATGATACTTCCAATAAATGAGGAGGAGAAAAAAATAAAAATAGTGTGGCCAGTTGTGAACAGATCACTGAGGGGAAAAACAGAAAGGAAAAAAAAAACACAAAACCCACAAACACGAGTGAACCGGTTCGTTCACGCTGAGGACGGATGCTCGCTAGCACTGAGCTCTCGGAGAAGGCAGAGAACTTTGTCTGGATTTTCACACTAAAATGCTGAATGTCAACGATAAAGACGGGGGGGTGGGTAGGGGGTGGGGATAGGCTGAATGTCGTGACTCTGGTGTTGAAAATGACAAAAAACAAACAAAAAAAACCAACCCAAAACCTCCTTACGCACACCGTACAGTCACATGAGCACAATGTCTTGTTTGGAGAGGGAGGGGGGGGGGGAGCAAAACAAGAGAGAAAAAGAGCACACAAAGTCCAAACCGTTGAGCCAGGCCACCGGGAGGTGAAAAAAAAAAAAGGAAAAAAAAAAAAAAAAGAGGAAAGAGGGGAAAAAAACAACTCTAAACGCAGAGCAACAAAAGAAAACAAAAACGTTGAGAAGAGACAGAGAGAGACATGGAGGATGGGCTTCAGCGGATACCATCTTCTAGTCTTCTCCAGAGGGCGCCTCCTCTTCTGAGCCGTCCTCCTCCTCTTCGTCCTCCTCCTCCTCGTCTCCTCCTGCGGCCTCCTTCGTCGTCTTGGGGGCGGGGGAGGTCTCTTTCTTCTCGGCCTCCTCCTCCTCTTCCTCCAGGGGACTCTCGGGGTCCTCCTCTTCCTCCTCTTTGGGTGAGCTCTTCTCCAGGGCCTTGGCGCTCGGGCGCCCCTTCCCCTTTCCTTTCATTGGGCTGGGGGTCACTGGGAGGGGGGGACAAATAAGTTGGTCATCAATCTGACTAATATCCCTTCTTCTCAATCTAATCACTCATTGATCATACAGTCGAACAAAAAGGGATAATTCAACAATTTGGGAAATGTGCTCGCTCACTTGCTGAGGGCTAGATGCTTAGCTTAGCTTAGCATGTAGACAGGAAGCATAAACAGAATCCCCCTATCAAGACCTCTGAAGCTCACTAATGAACACTTTGTAGTTTTTAGGTTTCTGATAAGAGTAGATTACATAAATGAGATACAAACTGATCTTCTCACAGTCTTATTGTCATTAATCTGCCAACACGTGGAGAAAAAACTGAAAAAAACTGTACTGGGCTGATGTAATGTTTGTCCACAAGCAGTTAAACGATCACCATCTGAAACCACACATTAGCATGTCTGAAGTTCTCTTTATAACAGCACATAACATCTTGATTGGTTTATTACTTTAGTGGTGCTGGCACTGAGCCAGGCTACTTGTTTCTTGGCCGTCTCCAGTCTTGATGCTAAGCTGGCTGTATCCTCATGTAGCTTCATATGTAAACACAGAGATGTGAGGCGCGCTATCAAAACCTTCTCATTGAACTCTTGAAAAGAAAGTGTCAGAGGCCTCCTCACTGAGCTCGGCTGTGCTCTGCAGTTCGCTTGAGTGAAAATGATCTGGGCAGACGCTCAAGGTGGGCAAAATGCTCTGATCCATGATCAATCTGCTCCTCTGAATGTTCTCTGCACTGATCTTTACTAATGAGAGGCGGAGAGCGGCCTCGACACTTCCACCACGCTACAGGCGGCAGGCCACATCAACTGCTGATAATTAACATTAATTCCTGAGTAACTTGGTAACAGGCCAACATTTAACTTGTCTGTGGGGATTTGAACCATTAATGATTAATTACTTCAACGAGTTTAACTGATTGAAATTGTATTATTTATTTATTAGCCTGTGGAGCTGACAGGTTTTCTCACGGTTTCATTATGTCTGCTGTTTTAATGCGTCCCGTTTAATGATGTTTTGTTTGGCAGCATCATTTGCTGAATGAGGACAGGCAGCCATTGTTTTATTATTCTGCTCGTTTCAGCTGCGTGTGCCTCATGAAGTCATGTTTCACACAGCTGACGTGACACTAGAAATGATTCAATAAAACTGAAACTGAGGAGATGACATGCACTTTGTATCTTAATATAATTATTGATTATTAATGTGTTCAACAGTCAGCCACAATTAAAATGCATATTTCCAACCCTGACTATTTGTTTGCTCTCTGCAGCTGCTGTCTGTAGTCGGCTAAAGATCATTTATGAGCGAAGATGCTCCACTCTGTACCACCGAGAGTAGACTGTTTTTGTGGTTCCGACAGCTCCGACGGAGTGAGACATCTTCTCTCTGGCTGATCGCACTGTGTCACTTTCATGAGTCATTTTCTCCAGTTTAACTTTCTTTCGTATCAATAATTTAGGTTATCAATTTACCGTCAGTATTTGGATCAAGTAGCTCGTGAAAAATGAGGTCTGCCAAACGCAGACTACAGCTGTTATCTCAATGTGTCGGATACATATTTAATCAACACCACAACCCAAAAGCCTGTCGTCATATTCCCAAATTAAGAAAAGATGGATCTGAAATTTAAAAAAAAATAACTGTCTTCACAAATAATTCAGTCTCATTTTATAAATGATATGATTGGGCGTGCATTTTCATGTTTTTCCTGTGGCAAGAAGATAAAAGCTTGAAATGAGACGAGCGGCAGAACATATGAAATATTGATTAAATATGTATCCGACACCTTACAGTGTCTAGACCGCAAACGTCACGCTGGTGCTGTGCTCGTGTGATGGCAGCGTTCACAACAATGAAATGATGAAAAATGTACAGAGCCAGTGCAGACAGCTGCGTGGATTAACACGACAGCGTATTTGTTACGTTCACGTTCAATGCTCGTGTCTACACCGCAACAGCTGGAGCCAGTGATGATTTCAGAACCGTTCCATTCGTCAGCTTCAATCAAGGACCTGGCATGGACTTAAAGTCCATGTCATGTCATTGATTTAAGCCCAGTTAAAATTAAAGTTTAACTGGGAGATCCTGACAGTGGAGTCCAGACGTAGGACAGCGGGGCCCCTGCTTCAGGTCTGGACGGCTCACCTGTGGCCTTTAGTCGAGGTTTGGGGCTCTTCTTCTCCTTCTTGTCCGGCCGTCCCCGTCGGATCACCTTCTTGCCTCTCTTCTTGGAGTGACCGTAGTCACTGTCATCATCATCCTCCACCATGAAGTCCTCGTCGCTGCCAGACTCGTCGGCTGCACACAGGCATCATGGGAAACATGAGGGGCTTTTCATCACACATGCTTCGGCACTGAGACTACTTCCTGTTATTCCTGTGCCTGGACTTGTGGCAACATGTGCAAGCTGCAGGTACTATTTTCACATCTGTTTGTCTTGTGGGACCCTCAAGACTAAAGAAGTGTCTGTGTGTCATCGCTCATCATTTCACTTGAAGGCCGAAGGAGAACAAGTTAGGGCTGGGCGATAAAACGATAACAATAACTATTGATCAATAACTTTTCCTCGATAGCGATGTGAAACATGGTCAATATACTTTATATACTGTTTTTTTGCTGCTGCAGCCGTTTATTACAAAAATGAGTGCGGAAGAAGAGACAAAAGACACGGCACAAGGCGTCGTGGATTACATTATTGATAAGAAGGGCCCGAAAAGTTGGGTGGCGTGGAGGTACTTTGAGTTCCTGAGGTCCGACGCGAAGCAGAAAAGTGTGCACTGCAAATGACGCCGGGCACACGTCGCGACAAAGGCAGGGAATACCACAAATCTCTTTTATCACCTCAAGCAGCGCCACCAGGTTGAGCACGGAGAATGCAAACTTTTACAGACACAGCCCGAAACAAGTGGCTATATTCTGGAGAGTCTGCTGGAAAAAGCAGACTCTAGGGTCCTCTGTTGCTGCTGCACAGGCCTTGTTGCAGGGGGAATATAACCCCTTGTTTTGGGCTGAGTCTGTAAAAAGATGTGTGGTATTCCCTGCCTTTGTCGGGAAATACATATTTAATTAAAAATCAATCTTCTGATATCTCCAAATCTCAATTAAGAGTAACAGGGAACATTTAAAATTCACAAAATAGTGATTTGTCGTAACATATATCGATATCGACTGATATAAAAAAAATTTGCATGATATGACCTTTTCCCATATCGCCCAGCCCTAGAACAAGTGTTCAGCATTTTACAGCAGAAATACTAAAAGTTTGAGGAAAGTTACAGGAGAGTACAGTAGAGTCTCTCTCGTCCCTCTAATCATCTGGGAACCCTTGAGGTTTTTTTCAGGGACCTCTTTAACAAAGTGCAGTCTCACACTGCCCCAAATGTCACACACGTAGCTCTCAGCAGCGTGCAGTGTGGAGAGTGAAGGGCTGTTAAGCTCCGTGTCACATATTGTAGATTAAAGCAGAAACAGGCTCACAGCTGCTAACGCACAAACGCTTCTTCTTCTCGTCAAAAAAAAAAAAAGCAATCTGACACTCACTTCTCTGAGAAATGTTCAGTTGAACTTCACCTGCTACAGTTGAAGGACTGAAATTCACTGAATGTGTTACGTGACATGTGTGGCAGGGCCGTGTTCGACGTTTCAAAGTGGAGACCATCTGATGAAAGTAAAACATGTACCCGGACTGAAGTGAAAACAAACAAAGTGCAGGTGTACATACGGTCCATATAGGACTCCTCCTGGTCTTCGTGCTCCTCGTCCTCGCTGCCTCCGTCGCCCAGCAGGATTTCCCTCTGTTTGGACACAGCCTTGGAGGCCGCCTGGCGCACTGTACGCTTTCGACTCACTTCCCTGTCATCGTCACTGTCATCTGTGCAGAAGACACACAGAAACACACACACACACACACCGTCGCACAATGATTCACAGCATGGCAGGTACAAAAGAACAAGACCACGGTAATTAACAGGGGCTGTGCGATATATTTTTGCATTATTGACTCCATGCAGCAAATATTTTAATACACGCCTTCAAAGACGGATCTAGTGATTTTTCCCAACATGCACTTCCCATCTGTCGTAACTTTAGATGCTTTGCATGATACCGACTTTGTATACATAAATATAGATTTGGAGGAACACTCAGATTTCCTATAGCTCTCAGGGTTGGGCAAAATGATCCGGCTGGGAGCCGTCATCCTGTCAACCAGCGGTGTATTCTGGGTAACAAAGCAGAGCAGTGCTGGATTACAATGCCTTTAAATGGAACATATGCTGCCGTGATGTGTAATGAAAGTCACGGCGAGGCGGTGCAGGTGAGCTGTTTTTGCAGTGTAGGACGTTTGAAGGCCCACACGGGTCCGGGTCCACTGCAGTCACTGACGGCACACGCGTTGTGCCGGGAGATGTTTTTATTAATCGGAACACTGATGAGGCACAGTTATTATTTTGGTGACGGCATCAACCGGCAGCTTCATATTCAAATCTGAGACCTTCGTTAGGAGAAAAAGGGCATTGGCGTTTATTTAATGAGGATATTGTCGAGAGCGTCATCAAGTCACTACATTGATCACCGACGATCACGTGCCGCCGACGCGCTCGGCTCGGCGGGAGACGGTGATCGATCAAAACTTTTCAGTCGCGGTGATAAATCAAAGCGGAGCGTCGCGGCGGCGGGGAATGTTGGGAGGCAAGCGACTCGATCAGTCACCCTCAGCTGGAGATGTGGGAGGAATAAACTCATCTGGGAGAGCACACGCAGTTCTGCCCGTCAACCACCGGCGTCAAGCTATTTTGGATATTCGCATGTCAAAACGGTGAATATCAACGGCGCCGGCTGCTCTCGTTATTTTAGATCGGAGCGAGGGCTGTGCCATGTGACCAAAGTCATGTACCACCGCGCAGGACGTTTCTGCAAATTCAATGAATAAATGGATCACTAAAAAGGACCTCAGGGAAGGGTTAGGGATGAACTTCGTGTCAATAACAAACTTTGGATGTTTTTAATATGATACGGTTAAATCAGTCAGTCTGCAGCCTGTTTGCATGGGGGCGGGGCTGAGCTCCTCCACAGAGCGGACAGCAGAGGGAATCAAACTGACTTCAGGCTGAATTTTATTGGAGTCGACGAAGACTTGAGTGAGTCAGCGTACGTATGATCAACAGCTGTTGAACGAGCAGAATGCAAACTTGTCGAAACATCTTTGGCGTTTCACACAGCCATACAGATCATGTCATGTCAAAATCATTGGCAGGACAGGGTAACAGAGTGTTAATTATATGGAAGTGGTTGGATATAGCAAAAGTGCAGGTCAAGATGGTGGGCAAAAAAAGTCACAGTCACCATTATTTTAAAGGTCCCATATTATCCTGTTTTTCAGCAATTTCACACAGCTGTCAGAGGTCCAACAACACTGTCTTCGAAATG
>JBCAUF010000061.1:3523010-3543039 GCA_038406115.1 Haemulon aurolineatum | reverse complement strand
ATTCATATTCTCTGAAAAAAGGCCAAGAAAGCAAAAATTCTGCTGGGGTATGTAAACTTTTGAGCACAACTGTATGTGTTTCTTTGGATTTGGTTTGCCTGGAGTCTGGACTGGCCCTACAGTTGTTCAGTCCACCAGTCTGATCCAGACTGAAACATCCACACTGTGCCAACTCATCCAGACAGCTTCCATCAAATAGTTTGTGTTGCGAGAGCAAACAAACAGTAAATCATCCCTCACTGGCTTCCCGCTCACCAACAGCGCCAATTGTGTCGCTGCCTATAATGCCAGTGCTGGGATTACGTGGGAACTACCACAGTCTTAAGTGTGCAAACCCATTTTGCGGGGTTTGTCAGCACGCACAGATGGATTCTGTCTACAAAAATGTATCAATGACACGCTTAATCATTGAATTATTGCAATATGCAAAACCACAAACCACAATACATAATCCCAAATGTAATAACAAGCTGTTATTAATTTTAAAATGACACATTATCAATAGCTCCATCATGTGCTATACACCATCAAAACTGGTCATTTCATGGAGCCTAAAGCAGACAATAATTATTGAATATAAGTATTGTCATAGAGGCTGAATGTAGAAGTCTAGCACAACATCCAATCTTTCAGAACAGTTGACTGAATATTTCCTGCCTGTAATACCCTGGACAAACTTTCAAACTGCAAACAGGAGCTAATTAGAAAATGCTAAGCTCTTTAATGAAGCTCCAAATTCTTGTTTATCTTGTTTGACCAAGAACACTCTACCTGCCTGCTGTGTTTGCCAGTGTGTGTCAGCGCGCGTGGTAGTGTAAACGGCCCGCTCTCTGCTGCCGGTGGCACCTTTTTTGTCAGCTAACACAGCGTGTTTGTGTGTGTGTGTGTGTGTGTGTGTGTGTGTGTTTTTCAGCTCCTCTGCGCTACAACACCATGACCATCATTTGGATCTGCATGGCCCTGGTGTCCGGCCTGGTCACCTTTCTGGCCATCATCATCTGCAGGAAACGGCAAGGCTACACTTTACCACACTACCCATCGCTGCTGTGTGTGGAACACTTTCTTACACTACTCTACCGTGCCTCTCTTTGTGTGATGTTGCTTGTGATCAAAACCCAGTGTTCACTGTATTTCTTCCCTGCCTTTTTCCACGTGCTGTGCCGGCTGCAAGTGAAACGAAAGTCAGGTTGCAATCTGAGCCGAGCTCTCCGAAAACAAAACCTCGAAATCTTCTCCAGAAAATGTGGAAGGATGTCTTTTAAGAAGCTAAAATACCTTTAGTCCTCACTGACGTGCTGAAATGTTCAAAAATGTCGGCGCGTGCAAATAATCGGCGTGCTTTTCTATCAGTAATACGGACGCTGAGTCGAGAGGAGTTTTGAAAGCTAATGCTTTGGCTTCTCTCATCTCCTCCCCCCTCCCCGGCCTCTCACTGTCTTATTTAGCTCATTTCCGAACTCATAATTTTCACCTCATAGTGGATTTAATTATGTTGATTCATGTCCAGTAGCTTGCAAGCCAAACGCTCCCACTTATCCCATCAGCCCCCCCCCCACCTCCCTCCCTTTTGATGTCTTTAACTTACATCTCTGTAGTGCTGCACCGAATAATTAATTTCATTGCACTTAATTAATTCATACTTCAATGCATATTAGGTTCTTCATTTTCATTCTGTTTGAGGAGAAAAAAATAATAATCTGAGGATTTAAAGATGTTATCCAGGCTGAATCATGTCGTGATGACTGCAACGTCCACTATGTCTAATGCCAATGAGATGGAGGATCGAAGAGGGAGGGTTTTTTTTCTTTTTTCAAATGCTCCCTTTTGAGGAATGCACTCACAATGAGGGAGATGGGCCACTGGCCAGCTTCCTATTAAACTGATGAGGAAATACCAACAAATCTATATGAGTTGAACCACCAGATGTGGGTTCATTCTTTACAGGCAGAGATCTGAGTCATGGAAAAACACCTAACAGCACTACAGATAAATAAATCTTCACCACCTCAAAAGATTCTGCTGTACCAACTACACAACACTTTAATCTTCATGAATGAGATGCAGCATGTTAGCTAACGCGAATGTTGAGCTACCACTCAACATAATGTATGCTGGCTTCAAGCACTTTATTTGTCATATGCACGACAATCACACTAAAGCATAATGGTAATTCTCAGGCTCCCTCCAACAATGCCCAAACAATATGTATGAAAAGGAAACTGGAGACGTAAAATAGCGCAGAAGTAAAAATATAAGAACAGGAAATTATATAATTAAATAGAATGTAATACAATAAAATATAATACCACGGTAGGCAGGTGTAGAGTAATGATAAAATGAATAAAATGCACACTAGCGCAGAGACTTATGGATGACTTTTATGTCTCCATCTCATCACTTTATGAGACAATTTGCCAAAACTTGGCACATTTGCATTTAGCAGCACTCTTGTCACCTGCAGCACTTGGTTTTTACTTTGTTGTTAGAATCCACTTCAGTCTCCGGGAGCTGTAACGAGTCGCCGAAATTAAGCGGAGAGGACAGCGCTCATGAGGACTGTCAGTGCGGATGTCTCGGCGGCGCAGACAGAAAGAAAATGTGCCTTTTAGACATGACACTGAAATTGACCAGCAATTGAATTATTCCCGTGATTGAAATATTCATAAGGAGATGAAAGGCAATAGAGTGACATCCAAACAGTTAAAGGAATCCTCAACCCGGTGTTCACACATGCAGACTCAAACGCTGCTGAAGTGACAGGGCATTGAGCCTCAGCGTGCGGTCGCCAACCGCCGAGACTTGCTTTCAATTTAGACTCAAATTAAATTTAATGTTTACACAGTTCAGGGAATGTCAATCATGCTAGCACACCTGTCACTGTTGTGTTATGCATTTCCAACATGGAGACTTTCTGTACGTGAGCTAAAACCCAACAAAAATGGAACGACCTCAGAGAGAAAAGCACCTAATTGGAGCTGAGTCGGTGAATTACTTGGCCGGTGCGAAAGACGCCTGAAAGCCTCAGACTCATTAGAGCCGAGCAGCAAAACTTTTTAATCTGTATGTGTGAACGAGGCGTTAAATCCTTTTTGTCCTGTTTCTCCTAAATGCCCTCCCGAGATGTGTTTATTGTGCCGTCTTAGCATGAATATTGATGTTAATCAGTTTGATCAACTTGAAAACATCCAAGCACCCTCAGATTATTAGTGGTAGTATTATTGTTATGAAGTGAAGATGATGGTCAGAGTCATTTGAAGAGTTGGTTCACCAAATTACCCAAAATATTTTCCACCATTTTCAGCATTTTCTTGCTTCTTGTGGCCAGCCAATAAAAATCGATTGGGGCCACAGCAGAAGTTTTCCAGTAAAGTGGGTGAACTGACCCTTTAAAAACACTTCTATTTCTTGACCTCTTTCCGCCTCCACCTTGTTGCCGGTGGAAAACCCAATTAACGGGGAGAACAGGTCGACTGGTTGCTCTATATAAATAACCAAGTGATGAATAGCTCTGTTGAAGTTAATTATTCATTACGAACAATTATCGATTTGTGAATTATGAGCTGTGGTTAGTGGCTGATAGTACGAGTGTTTCTACAGTGTCCTGTATTCATCCCGCCGTATGTTTATGTGTGTGCGTGTGTGTTGGGATGACTGTCTCTGGTGTGTGTGTGTGTGTGTGTGCATGTGTGTGTCTGTCCTTTGTGTGTGTGTGGTTTGTATAGACACTGTGGCTACAGCAAAGCCTTCCAGGACTCTGACGAGGAGAAGATGCATTACCAGAACGGTCACGGTATGTTCGGCCCGTTCCTCCATTTTTGCCCAACAATAGATTACATCGCGTTCCCTTGAAGAGCTCGCACTTTCATCCCCGTGTAATAAAGTTCATCCTCAGAGCAAACAATTTTCATCACGCGCCGAGTGATTACAAGGAGCGCACGGGCCTCATTCCACGCCATGCTGTTTATTCTCCCTGTCTGTCTGTCTGTCTGTCTGTCTGCTCTCTTCCTGCGAGTCCCCCCCCCTTCCCTTTCATCGGGGTCTGCCTCCGCGGGGCCTCAGATGCGATGTCGCTCTCATTCTCCGATATGTGACCAAATGCTAATGTTGTTTATCTTAGTGTCATTCCCCGACGCGAGGTTCTATATCGACCCGCACACATACGAGGACCCCTGCCAGGCGGTCCACGAGTTCGCCCGAGAAATTGAAGCTTCCAGGATCAAAATAGAGAAAATCATTGGCTCAGGTAAAAACCATGAACTGCACAACACACACACACACGTACACACACACACACACACAGTGAGAATCATTGGCTGAGCTAACTTAAAATCATTGGTCAGTGTAAAGGCTGTGGTGTGCAGCAGAGAGGAGGATGGCAGAGCGGAATCAGAGCGTTGCGTGGCGCTGTCAATCAAAGCTCCTCAGACAGGAAGGGAATACTAACACTGTGTCAGCTTCACAATACAGTGTGCCAGATATGACTGCTACACACAGAAATATAAAGTATAGGTTTGAGGAAGGCCAATAACAGCAATCACACAAGATGAGAGTCGATAAGAAAGAGGATTTGAGGGATGAGCTGCTCACTTTTGCACACGCATGTAGACAGACAAGCCTGTAAGTGGATTCGTTTTCTCTTATCTCACCGAGCAAATTAACTCGAGGCACATTCTCATTAACGAGGCCGGTACATGGTCATTACGGTGGAATAATGACAACAATAACGCGCGTGTGTGTGTGTGTGTTTCAGGGGAGTTTGGGGAGGTCTGTTACGGACGCATGAGACTCCCGGGTAAGAGAGACATCCCCGTGGCCCTGAAGACCCTGAAGGCCGGATACACGGACAAGCAGAAGAGGGACTTCCTGGCCGAGGCGTCCATCATGGCCCAGTTCGACCATCCCAACGTCATCCGCCTGGAAGGAGTGGTGACCCAGAGTACGCTGTCGCTGAAACTATATGAGTGTAAAGTCGATGTCAGGAGTACGACCACAAAGACAGAAGATCTGAAATGTTAATGAGCCTGAGCAAGATAATTAACCATGAAAATACTTTTATATATTCATATATATATATTCATATCTTGAATATAGCCTATGGCATCATCTCCTGTATATGTTATGTCATGTATAGTCTCCTCACATAGAGCTGTCCCAACTTTGCTCCTTAGTTAGCACTTTACAGCTCCTCTTTTGACTTATAATTCATGCTCTCCATTCACATTTTCTTGAAGTAAGCACACCCTTATTCTGCGGTGAACTTGGGCTGAAGACTTTAGAGGAAAAGGCTTCCTCGAGTACCCCGAGACAGGAAGAGATTTAGGAAAATTGCTTCACATTTGCCGAGGAGCTCATATCACCAGGGACTATTACAACTTCTGGTCATTTTTACTGGGAGGGAAAAAGTGTAAAATAGAGGTAAAATCGTCTGCTGGTCATGCTGGTAATGAATACCACCTCCTATAAAACATGTCTCATCTGACAGAGCTCATCCTAACCAATCCTGACCAAACGAGGTACTTTAAAGGGTCAGTTCACATAATTACAGACACTCCACACCGTTGTGTTTAGTGGTTTTAAAAAACTCAACAGCAGCATTTTTTGTGGTTCATTGAGAGTGATTTCCCGCCAACTATACTGACACTTTTCTTAATGGAGGTAACTGAGACATTTAATCACTGTTACATGCTTTGAGCTCCACAGGCCATTTTTCATTCATTTCATTGTATTGAGGTTATGGCAGAAGAGTCAAGTTGTGCCCATATCCCATATTACATATCAAATGCATACAGTGTGTAATATCAAATCATACATTTAGTGTGTTGTTTTTTGCAGCTAGTGAACAGAATTAAACAATATATGTGACTATTGAATGCCACCATCCATTAAAGACAAAAAATGACCATCTAAAGATGTAGTACTTACTGTATGTTGTTTGGTTTCCAACTTCTATCTGGAATATAATCATTTATTTGAACATTTTGTCACTGTGAGCAGCAACCACTTTGATTGCATTTCATTTTTGGACAGTAGTGTACGCCAAAAGCACACTCGAAAGTGAAGTGTTTTTTAGTACGATCCTGTTGACTGACCATAGTGACCTTTTAATTACCCAGTTTAGTCACTTTTCTACTGAACGTGCTGCATACTCAAACCCTGCTAAGAATTAGCATGTAGTGTGGAACTGGGACATAGCTTCAGTTCAAGAGGAGAAGCTACACTAAAACAGTAAAGCCCCACACGACATGTGGTATATAACCTCAACCTGTTCTGAGTTGTGAAGGTTCTTGTTTGTTCTCCTCAGGCAAACCGGTGATGATCATCACAGAGTACATGGAGAACGGATCGCTGGACTCCTTCCTCAGGGTTGGTATTGAAGCTTCCAGTCGAAGGGTATTTAAACAGCAAAGGTTCCTGTTTTCTTTGTGTTTTTTCAGTTGTCTGAAGGTGATCTTTTCCTTCTCTGTTAAGCTCTGATGGCTGTAACTGCTCGTGCTCCGTGTCTGGTCAAATCACATATCTTGATGGTGTTGACTTCTTAGCAACTTTTAAAACTCTGATTTACGATGCGTTTGTTTTGATGGTCCAGTGGATTTCCAAAAGGTTTCGTCAGCCTGTGAGGTTGAGACAGCTTTCTGAATACGTCAGGGAGAATGAAATCCTTCAACTTATGTGAAATCTCCAAACTTAACGATATGTGCCACGAGAAAGGCAGAAGTGGTTTAGAGCAGCAAATATGAAAGTTTTTGAACAAGATATAAGTTGATGTATCACATCGACAATGTCAAACAGCTCCAGTATTTGCTTATATGAAAATACGTGGATTATTACTTAAAAGCAAATCCCTGTCATGTTTTATTCTCTTATCTTTTCTCTCGTCTCTATCTTGATTAAAATCTCTCCTATTATCACTCTCCTCATCTTCTCTGCTGCTATACCATCACGTCTTTTTGATCTGCCCTTAAAACTCCCTCTCTGCCTCCTCCACCCTCATCCGTCTTTGCCTTTTACTTTTCCGCCTTCCTGCAGAGACACGACGGCCAGTTCACCATCATCCAGCTGGTGGGCTTGCTGCGCGGCATTGCGGCCGGCATGACCTACCTGTCTGACCTGGGCTACATCCACAGAGACCTGGCTGCCCGCAACATCCTGGTCAACAGCAACCTGGTGTGTAAGGTGTCTGACTTCGGCCTGTCCCGAGTGCTGGAGGACGACCCCGACGCCGCATACACCACCAGTGTGAGTTTTCACATTGAGGCAAGCATTAACGTAGCCCACACACGCTCTGACCTGCACACACACACACATGCACAGTTCTTTTTCTGAAAAAAAAAAAAAAAAGCTGAGCAGCAATCACGACTAATGGGACTGAAAAAAAAAAAACACAACTGCATTATAAAATATGCGCAAACCAAAAGAGAATGAACGTTTCCACTTATAATTAAGGCATTATATGTCAAAGTTACAGCCACAGCTTCATGTTAACTTGCATATAAATGATCACAAATGGTACCATGCAGGTTTTTAAAGGGCACTCCAGTGATTTAGTAATGTACTTCCGTGAAACTGGGGGACTCACAAGAGACGATAATAATATTAAAGCTTGAGGAAGACTTTGAGCAGATAGTATGGAACAAGCCCCCAAACCCTGGATCCTACATTCCCCATAACACCACCAATTACAACCAATAGGACACAAGGAACACACACACAATCTGACTTCTTCTCTCCAGATACCAATTTGGATACCTAATTTGCACACATACCTATTTCATATTGGGACCTCATTTCCTAAATTTAAAGGGACCCTCCACCATTTAATACATGATGTTCAGTTTAGTTTCAGCCTGTGGAAACACTTATACCGTCTCCTGATTTGCCTCTGTCTTTTCTTCTTCTGCTGCTGCTGTGTAAACTACCATTAAAGAGCTCATCTGTAGTGTTTTTGTCACTCCTGTTCAAATGTGTCATTTCAAAATATATGTCAGTCCTTTTTGTTGTTGTTTTTGAGATCATTTTTTCTGTATCACACTTTAGTAAACATGATAAAATCTAACTTAATCAACATTATGATTTGAAATGACCTGCAAAGAGTTCATAAACTGTGCGTGTGTGGCTCCATCAGCACTTGATGAGTAACTACAGTTGCATCAATGTGGACTGGTGATGTCTGGCTGTTACACAACATGCTTCAGTACTGGCCAGCTTTCAAAATCCTCAAGCTCAAACTGAGATCACCATGATGGTGTCACTATGATGTCATCACAGTATTTTACTCCTCCTCAGTCCCCAAACACATTGTGCAACTAAACTGCTCCTTATCATAAGTAAACTGAATTACATGTACATAATCAGTAGGCAGAGTGGAAGCCTTAAAGAGGGAGTGTTGGGTATTTCAGGTTTGAACTTAAGACCCCACAAATAATTTAAGTTCTTCAAAAACAACATGAAGACCCCAAGAATAAGCTCCAACAACAGTGAGTCCAGCTCTCCCCTGGACGGAATGCCATTACAGTCAGACTACTTTTGGGAAAATGCATGACTTCATACTTTGTGAATTTAACTGACAAGTAAAAATGTATTTGTTATTCTTATGTAAGCTTTATATAAGAAAGCAGGTCCATTGAAATGTGGCCAAGAAAGTAGCACAGAAGAAGACAAATGCACCTGCACAAACTGCACATGACAGCAATAGAAAAGTGAAATCATCTTTGTAAGTGCTCCAGTAGAGAACGACCTACTATTAAACCTGCAGCCTGATGGCAACAAATGTATTAAGTCTTAAAAAAAAAAAAAGGCAGAGGCAGCCCCTTCCAGAGACTGATGCTATCGCCTCACAGCATACAGATGTAAATCAGCATTTGACACATTTGCCTGTTACAGTCTGTTAAAGCACAGCAATCAGATTACAGACAGCGAGGTGATTACGTGCAGCATCACTCAGAGACATTCTGGAGGGGAGAAGGATTGTGGATGATGATATTACAGACACTATAGCATCATTACAGCACATCTTGAATTAATGCTGGATAATGGCTGAAGATTAATACAGTTCACATCACTGCCTGGGAATAAAGCTGCCTAATCTATGGAATCTAGCAGCAAAGTCACTTTGAGGAACCTGAAAGTATTGCTATCACAAGTTGAGGTTAGAGAAACCCAGTGGGTCATGTTGTTGGTTTTAATGTTCAGCAGGACATCCGGTGTCTGTAATGGGCCACTTTTTTGAGAGTAACCTTCAAATGTTTAAAATAACCCACAGGGAGTGCTTTGTTTGTTTAAGAAGTGATGCATCCATTTGTCAACCTAATTAAGTGTCAGTTTTATATCAAGAATAATGTAAGTAGTTCACATACTTGCTTACATTTTCAAGTCTATTCTTGTCTCGGCCTGCAACAACACACCGGCTCTGTTTAGTCATTTAACCACAGTGTGTCACTTCACTTCATTTACTCAGTAGAAAGTACTATATTTGAGAACACATTTAGCTGGTACTTTACTAATCTATTTCCATTACCTATATTACACTTGTACATTCTACTTTTATGTCACTACATTTCAGAGGGTAGCAGTATACTCTTTACTCCAGTGCATTTGCTTTACTGCTTACTACCAAACATAAAAACATCTCACATTATTCTTATATTGTGATTCATCGTTACAGATGAAAAGTGAAAAGTTGTTACAGATGAAAAGATACATAACAGTATCAATGGGGTCTTTTTGCATGAGCATTTTCGCCTTTATGATTTTAAAGGTCCCATATTATGAAAAACACCTTTTCTCTGGTCTCTACATATATAAGCTGGTCCTACCTGAGCCTGCCAACTCCCAGAATGAGGAAAGCATATAAAGCCTGCATCGTCTCTGCAGCCCACTTCTGGTAAAACGGTGCTCCTACGGGCTGTTCAGATTCAGCTCCTTTAGTGATGTAACGAAAGGATCCTCTGTGTGAAAATAATCCATAAACTCCATAAAAGACTCCATCTAGCCATAGCGATACATCCACTGTAAACATGAGCGCATGCTAACGCTAGCGTAAGCGGCATCATCTCCCTGAGAGGGGTGTATAGTGTTGACAGACGGAGCTCATTAGCATTTAAAGGGGCAGGCACAGAAACAGCCTGTTCTCAGTTAGAGCTCACTTAGGCGACTTTTAGGAAGCTGAAATTCAGGACCACGGGTGGGTTTGGGGCAAAACATTTCGAATACAGTGTTGTTGGACCTCTGACCACTGTGTGTAATTGCTGAAATACAGTATAATATGGGACCTTTAAGTACATTTTGCTCATAATGCTTCTGTTCCTTTACTGGCATCGGGGTGTTTTTGTATTGTGCTGTTTCCACTTTAACTTGAAAGAGGCCATTAAAACAAAATAATGAGATAAAAGATACCAAAATGCTCCATAGAGACGTGATGTCAGCTAAAATCAACTGTGTGTTTGTCACTACGTGGGCTGAGGGTTAAGTCTACCTCCCAGGTAAATGTTGAAGCTGAGGAGTTTCATGTATTTCTCACGTTCCCCACCTGGATTTAAACGATAACGGCAGCAATATTTATCCGTGGCATTTTTCTTGCTGTCAACAGTTACCGGGAAAAGGGCAAAAACAACAATGCATCTTACTGTATGTGACACGGTGACAATGTAAATCTTTCGGCTCAGTAATTTCCTAAAACAGCTGTTCGGTGTGGTTTTTAGCAAACGTTCCTCAAAAGGGAGAAAACAGTGCATTTGTTAGGGCCTATTTTCAGCCGTGAATTAATACGCATCGGGTGCTCCAGTTAGCATTTATGGCAGCATGATGGCGTATGCGTCGTTGAGTCAAAATAAACTGCAGTGTGTGCTCGTGGTAATGAAAGAACGTGTCACACAATGCAACAGTGTGACTCACTGATGTGTTTACCACAACAATGGAGCTCTATGGCACAGAGGGAGAAGATATATCAGGCTATAGATACAAAGACTGCTTGTTGATTTTGGTCATTTTGTGGGATTTGTTGATAATCAGAGGGTACAGCCAGATTTACCATTTCAACTGTTATTATGAGTATGATTCTCTAACCTCAAGATGTCTTCTTAAGTCTGTCTCAGAACTCCGGTGAAACTTTATGTTCCTGACAGGGTGGGAAAATCCCAATCCGCTGGACGGCACCAGAGGCCATCGCCTACAGAAAGTTCTCCTCCTCCAGCGATGTGTGGAGCTACGGCGTGGTCATGTGGGAGGTGATGTCGTACGGCGAGCGACCATACTGGAACCTCACCAACAGAGATGTGAGCCCTGTTTGTTGACCAAAACTGACCTTCGGGGTGTTTTTCGTAGCGCTGCGGCCTCATCCATAATTCGCATTTCATACGCAGGTGATCAAATCGGTGGAAGAGGGCTACAGGCTGCCTGCTCCTATGGGCTGCCCTGCTGCTCTACACACCCTCATGCTGGACTGCTGGCAGAAGGATCGCAACGAGAGGCCGCGCTTTTGCCAGATAGTCACCGTTCTTGACAAGCTAATCCGCAACCCAGAGAACCTGAAGTCTATGGACACGCTCTGCAGGTGGGTGGGCCGCTGAATAGATCCATATTTACAGCGGAGCCACAGGGGTGCATTGTGTCACATGCCGAGCGGTCTTTTGATTTAATTTGGCGTGACAGCTCGCCAACATTTAATCAAATATTGGTTCATGTGATTAGCGGATTAAGCTGCAAATCAAAGCGAGGCACCGTCTGCGAGGGGCTGAGAAGATGATCTCCTGGACAATATATGGTGACAGACTGTTAGGCTACTAAGTAACTGTCCTGGTGTGGGAGGCGGACTAAATCCAATCTCATCCAGCTGCTATCAAACATGAGCGCGGTGGGATAAAGTTGCAGCCCCAAAGTTTCCCTCAAAGTTCTCTGGCAGATGAAGCGAGCGGTCGTGTTCGTTTTCCGATAAGCTCATCTCTGATAGACGCGTCGTGTGTTAAGTAAAAGCCTTGCTGTGATATTGACATTGATCCGCGGTGGATCTGGGAGCAGTTTGAGAGGACACCCGGGCTGGAGCTGGACCTGTGTAAATTGCTCTGTTCAGATCCCAGGTCCTACGGAGTCAGTGGTGCGTGGCTCTGTGCCTCTGTGTGTGAGGTGAGAGGAGCGCTAGATAGTGGAAGACGGAGAGGGGAAGGACGAGTGTTAAGGATTTCTCCCTGTATTAATCTACCCAAAGCAGCCATCCTGCAACCACAGCAGTCACCTCTTCTCTATCATTTTAACTGCTATTGATTTTCTGCCTCAGCTACTAGCGCATTTCAAAGCCCCCCTCTCCCCCCGGTCGCTCTGCCTCTTGCTCACTTTTTGACTCTTTTCTCGTTTTCGGACTCCTTCCAACTAATCTTTTTGTCTTCCCATTCATCTTCCTCCCTCTCTCTGTCTATCTGCGGCCATCTGTCTCTCTCTCGACCCCGCAGTTTAAGCAGTCCTCCGCTGATGGAGAGAGCCATCCCGGACTTCAGTAGCTGTAACTCAGTGAACGAGTGGCTGGACACCATAAAGATGAGCCGCTACAAGGACCACTTTGCAGCGGGGGGGTACCACACTCTGGGACATGTCATAGGCATGAACCAAGGGTAAGTACTGATCGTGATGGCGAGTGATGATTCAGTGGAGATGCTGGCAGCTTAAAGGATCTGGAGGGAGAGGAGTCGTAGCTCCTGCACACTGGGATTATTACAGTAAAAATAGAAAATTGCCATGTTTCTGTACCCATCATTTTCTTAGTTAATTACCACCTCCACAGTTCCGTCTTATGAGCTTCTTCCAGTGAACTCAGTCACAAACACAATAAACCACCTACAGTACCTTTAAGTCTGAGCCAGGGGTCAGGATCTCTCAGCTTATTTCTATTTAAATCGGCCTTCAGCTCTGTTCTTCACAAATATCACCGCTCACGGCATGACCACAGCTTCTCCTATAATGTAAAAATAACTACGTTTGTGCTCTTGCAGCAAATTGTGAGCGTGGCTCAAAAAAAGCTGATACGCAGGCTGAATCTCAAATACAATCAACCACTGCAATAAAATTCTTTAAAAAATGGGGCTGTGTGTGACTGGATAACTTGCTAACAAGGTGAGCGACATCAGAATAATGTCAGACTCACCAATCTTACTTTTACTTTCTCTTTTTAAGAGAGGAAATGTTGCTGTCATGTTCACTGAAATAGCCCGCAGTGCTTCTACCTTGTCGATTTTTTTGGTCAGTGTCAAGTTACTGTCAATGATGTTCAAGAGTTCCTGCAGCTATGTGTTCCACATTAAAAGGCCTATCAGAGTGTGTCATTCAGAGCTTTTTCTCTGAAAACGGCTGCCCTCTGCAGCTGAAAACGACCGAATGTCATGTGTAAGCAATGAGCGTGAACTGAAACAGAGGACTCAACAGCTGAACATTGAGCTGAAATTCACTAAAAAGATCTTTATAGTGTGTTATTCTGATGGAAGTAATGCTGTGGAGATGTACATTATCCTCAATTTATCATGACAAAAGTTAAAAATGAACAATATAGTGAGTTTGTATTAACACAAAACAACACCAAAAGCTAATTCAAATAGAATGAGACCTGAGTAATTATGATGTAATATGCTCAATTGTGTTGATAATAAGAACATGTCCCGAATATAAGCCTGTTTTGAATAAAGGCTTGTTTCTCTGCTGTTTCTCTGGTTCATGGAGGTCCTGGCTATTATCTGAGAATTTACTGTATGTTCTGTTGACACTTCTGCCAAAATGGCTGAAACAGCATTAAAGCCATCATGGATCACTAAAACAATTTTTTTTTTTTTTGCGTGTTTTTATGTGTGCGTGCCATACAGGGACATCCAGAGGCTCGGGGTGACGTTGATGGGCCACCAGAAAAAGATCATGACCAGCGTCCAGCTGATGAGGGCGCAGGTCCTCAACAAGAGTGTGCCATCTGTGCACGTATAGCTCCAACACTGAGGTTTCTTTCTGCTGAAATCTAGAAACCCAGGCTTCTATAAGGTCTAAAAAGGGACTCCGTGGAATTTAAGATGATCTGATAAATGGGAGGAGAAAATATGTGGGAACTTTACGAGACTTTTTCCTCAAGAAATTGAAGAACAAAATGTGAAAGGTTTTAACTATGGAGCAAGTAAACATGACTTCTTTGGGACAAGTCCGACCTTTCATTTTTTTTCCTATCCAATTGCATTTTCTGAGTTTAAATGTATTGTTTATAAATGGAAAGACTGCCTTAATTACCACAAATTATTTTAATTTTATTGTCTACAAAGAGAAGATAATTTATCAATCATGAATTTATCAGAGAAATATGATTTACCGAACCAGGCAATAGCAAGAGTACATGCAGTGATGTAGAGGGTGCTGGTGAGGATGGGGGGTTGTTTTCAGATGTTCTGATGACACCCGCTGCCTCTCCTGCAGTAACAGCTCGAGGAGAACGAGGCCCAGAATGAGGCTTGAGTCAGAAAAAGTGGAGAAAAGTGAGATAGGGCTCAACCCAAGTTGCCAGATCGTCTCCGCAGCGGAGAAGACCTATTTCACCCCAGGCTATTAATACCAACAACAGGCACATTTCTCCGCCATCCAACCTTGATGAATGACCCCAGGAGAGCCCTGGAGCCCTCTGCCCAGTTAGAAGCTGCGCGGCGCACAACTACTGTACTTGGAAGATGTGTATGATTCAGTTACAGTGCACTTTATTCTACAATCTCTCTGTTGGGAAGGCTTTGCAGTTGTGTCATAAATCGCCTCTCAGCCACAACTCGAGCCACAATGTTGGTCTGTTAAAGCATTAGCAGTTTGAAAATATTCCATAATTGATTAACCATACATTATGAAGCCGCATCAGAAAAAGAGCCATCTATAATTCATTAATGTTATAAGTAGCTTGCTCATTAGATTTCTTTTCAAATTTTCATCACTGTGAATTGAGTAAACTGAAGAGAAAATATACCGGTATGTAAATCACATATAGTATGTGTTTGTATGCATATTTGTGCATACAAAATAATATTGGCAATTTCAAATATTGTGGTTAATACTACATTGAATGCATTTTCAGTATACTTGGGGATTTCTTGTGATACCTCCTGTATATTATTCAAAATGCTCTTAAAATTAGTTTAGTTTGTTTTCAGGTTTGAATGTATAGCAAATATATATTCATTTCACTTTACAGCAAGTAGGCTACTGCAAACCTATTTAAGGTTTGAGTGTGAAAGTTGATTCTTGATCTTAAGAATAGTAGTTTGATAAATAAATCTTAACTGAAGGTTAGCTTATTGGTGACCTAAGTTCACACTCAACAGTAACTAACATCATGACAACTGAGCAACTTCAAGAGCTGGTGAAGAACATGACATGTGGTTGAAATCTTGACCCTGCATTAAGATTATTTTGTCAAACTCTTTCTATGTTTCTCCAGTTCACATATTTGAAACTGCTTTTTTTTTAAAGCTATCATTTAATAAATACTTAAACAATTAAAGCAGATACTTTACAAGGCATGTCAGAAATGCATTCGGAAGATCCCATGTATTGAAAATGTATTCAAAATGTATGATGGCAAAATTTGACCTCTATTAACATATGGTTTTTTGCTTTGTTTGTTAGCTAGTAGCTAGCAGCAAGCTCATTTAACCAAGGCAGCCAGTATTAATGTTAACTTACAACTAGATGCTAACTCTAGCTACTAAATTATAGTTTGTAAGCTAGGTTTTTAACAGCTAAGCTACGCAGATATTTGTTAGCTAAATGCTGTAAGAATATCAAAATATAAAATCAGTCAGATGTGTTTGTGAAGAAAATGTCATTAAAATAAGTCAGCACAAAATATGTTGTTTCAACACGAAATGACACCTGTTTACAATGATTGTCTAAGGCCTTCAATATGGCTGCCAGTGTCCCCCTTAGCACCTGGTGTTGGGTCACTATAATGATGATCAATGGATTCTTATCAAAATGTATTCTAAAGTAGCCCATGACTGCCAAACCAGCAAAATCTTGTGCAACACTTTTATATGTCCTTAAATTTTACCTTAAATATTAATCATTAAATCCCTTAAATATTAACCCAACATAAATATATTGTACATCTTTTTTTTTTTTAGCTTCCAACCAAAATTAGACATATTAGGGTGGACAGTCCACTAGACACAAGTTGTTGTTTCTTTCAGAGTAAATTTTGCTGGGAGGGTGTGTTACACCTGAAAGCTCTCTTATTCTCTCGGCATTTATGAACAAAATGGTACAGGAGCTTGTTTAATTCTGTGGATGCTTTGGGATTAACGTCAGCACTAATGCTATTACAGTGCAATAATTCTGTACCCCAGAGTACATGTTATATCCGAACACATCTTTTGTGTGAATGCTGGGAATATAGTACACATAAGCTACGCAGACTGTAAAATAAAGTGTTACTTCTGATTAAATGTGATTACACTGTTTGCCTCAGTGTCGATGAAAAGGTGAAGAAGAACATGTAAGTAGAATGTTTATATCTAAATGCTCTCAAAAGACATAATCAGCTCTAATTTATACCCCCCCTCCGTGCCATCAAGAGAATGTCTTTTTCTTGTGCACCTCAGTAGGTTTTCCTCTAGATGATTGATGTCAGTTTTTATTAGAGAAGAACCTCATGATATTTCTTGAAAATGTATCATAGTGGCATTTCACTATTGGTTTCAAAAGATTTCTTTTTTTTCTTTAGGATGCTTTTGAAGACACTGGACTTGAACTGAAAACCCATATTTTATAAAGTTAGGATATGTTTTTGCTAGATGAATTGATTTATAATGTATACAGCAAGTTCAGTCACTGGAAGGAAGAAAAAAAAAACAACAACCGGATTTATTCACATTTCATTATTTATTCATACTCATTTGTTTTCCAAATAATACAACTCTGAGAGGTTTTATTACAGTTGATGAATCATCCTTGTTGCTAATGATAAATGTGCAAACTGTCCATAAATACACAATAAAGGAACGTTTGTCTGTGTGTGACTGCAACAGTGATTTTGCGACTGTTTCTACTACGACAGGGAGCTGATGTCTGTCAGAAAGGTGGGGGTGATGAGGCAGTGGACCAAGATGCAGAGACGACAGGTCAAGGGTTCTTGCGTGACGTTGTTTAATGGAGGAATCCAGAAAATCCCCAAAAAAAACAAACCAAAGAAGAAAAGGAAACTATGACGTGGCTTGAACTACAACTACGACTGTGACTGTGATAACATGAGCAACAACGAACCGACACAGACTGAATAGAAACCAGGGCTTAAGTGCAAACACAAACGAGGAAACAAGACACAGGTGAGACACAAGAGGACAGGTGCGGGGAATCAAACAAGAGGGAAACAAAAAAAAGACAGGAAGTAGACATGACAGAACACAAGAGAACAAGGACTACAAAATAAAACAGGAAACAGAAACACCAATAGCGAGACACAGAAACAAAACCACACTTCAGGTCCATGAGCTTTTGGTTTGCTCTGGATGTAGGCCTTTAATGCAAACAAAATAATTACAACAAAAACAACATGTAAAATGTCAACCAGTGTGTAAGGTTTCAGTCATAGTGAGAAGCCCAGAGAGAATTATCATCCTCTGAGGTTTCCATTTCGCATTTCCTTCAGTTGAGCACCAAATGGCAAACATAAAGTCAGCAATTAACCCCTGTACAGAGAGTTAAGCATATTAGCAAATAAGCTTCACATTTTTTGGAGTACAAATGAAAAAATGAATGTTAATGCTTCATCTCTGCTGGATAAGTAGCCTACAGTACTGTAAGTGGATAATTGCTTGCTAACACAACAACCAATAACAAATTTATGAGGTAATAATAATCAATAATAATATAAGTTGTTAGCCAAATGTGCCAAATGTAGAATATTGATATTGTTCCAGTAGAAACAGTGCAGTCCCCAAAATAAAATGTCAGCATTGTATGTTTCTGCAAACTGTGGATAATTTGAATTTGTATCATATCAGCATTTCTACAGTGCATGTCATAGGGACAGTGGCAGGTGACATCTATTGAATATGAGCTGACTTTCTCATCTGATGATAAGTTCTGTGGCAGAAAGTTGCAAAAACAGCAGAGAGCTCTGTTCACTTCCCATCTCACCCAACAAAACCAGGGATTTTTAGCAAGACATGATCTTTTCCTAATCCCAACCAAGCGGTTTTTATACCTGACCAGACCTTAACATAGAAATTCAACATATCTGCAGCTCCGTCGTTTACAGATACAGTACATGCAATGTCCACAGTGAATCCTAACAATTGAGTTGTGTAACAAAATGGCAGTCGTGTTCTTTGCAAAGACTGCTAACCTTTTGTGATAAAGTGTGTTGTCAAAACTAAATGGGTGGAACAGCAGTTAGCTTAACCAGTGGGAGAGTTTTAGTACTTGATATGTTCAGGGCTTAGATTGCAGCCATGCCTAGGAGTCAGCTGTGAATAAATGTCTATTTACCAAGACCTTAAATAAACTGCATTCACCTGCCAATGCACTCAACCCTCCCTGTGCGGGATCCTCCATGGATCTGCCTTGAAAAAACATGCGAGACGTCAACATGTTGTCCTGAATGTGTCTGACAGCCCTCATAGAGAGATTTGCTGGAGGAGCGGTGCATCGTTTGAGCAATCGCCTCGCATAGTCCAAAGATCATTTGTAATGAATAATTTCCCTGTGTTCACAGAGGGCAAAGCTCGAGAAAATTAATCTAGGACTCATCTCAGACAAAGCAAGCCATCATTACTTGGCCCGGTTGCTCACATACGAGAAGCATATTTATATTCAACCCGAGGTGTTTGATCAGGAGTCGATCTGAACTTTGCAGCACCATAACGCTCACTGCGCAACACTCAGGTTGAAAACAATTGACTTTGACTTCCTTAATGCTCATTGCTGAGTTTTTGAGTAAATTGCTTTTTTTTTCTGTGGGAATGAGCCCTGACCCAGCTCTGAAACATCATTTCGAGCTCAGCCTGAATAGGGAATGGGCCTGATGAATCTGTGTCTGCGTAATTGTCCTTTCCTTCACCTTAGGAGGGCTGTTAGGAGATAATCCTCTCCTTGGTGAAACAAGACCTAACACAACATCATTAATCTCATTACTAAGGCCGTGTTGCTTTGTTGCCACCGAGTCCCACGCCCAATTATCAGCCGCAGCCCTGTCCCCATGACGACGCAGAGTTCCGTCCATCGCTAACGACCATCTACGCTGTCCCCTGATTGACTTCGCTGAGAGACGCCGGGCGATAGCGCTTTGTCTCCGCGATCAGACACCCCCGAGCCTCGGCATGCGTCCGTGTCCTCGCGTCCCCCGGATGTCCCGCCGTTTCTGCCGGGAAGCCCCTAACAAAGCCGATCACGACCGGAGCGGTTTGGGCGTTTCTTATCGCCCCGCAGCAGGTCCGCGACTCGTGGGAGCGTCAGACAATGCAGATGGATTTAAAAACGGCCGAGCATTTATTGTCAAGTTAACTTCTATCGCGAAACGGCAACAATGCAAATTCATTAACCAGCTCTCGAATCTGTGTAAATCTCCGCACAGTCATAATGAAGTCTTTGTGAACAACCTTGGAACAATGCGTGAGTACGGCTTGCAGTGTTGTAATTCCAGCAGTATATTTCATCAAGTAAACAATCTGTGAGAGCTGAGAAAGAAGCAGTCGCTGGGGATTGCATTGTCAGTTCACTCCGCCTGCCGCTATAGGTAGTTTTAGTTCTGTTCTTTATTATTATTTTTACACTGCTGTGAGGCGACTTTTCCCTAAACAAAACACAAAATATCTTTCAGCTCCACCATTTTAGAACACTTTATTTGACAGAACGAGAAAAAAGGTGTGCAAATTCATCACCGGCTGGGTTTTATTGGATTGACCTGCCACTGTTCTACACAAAATGTGATTTATACGCTGTAAGAGGAAGGGAACACTCTGTATTCAAAAGCAAACTGTTGAATAAGCCTAAAGCCTCTCAGTTCACAGTGAGGCCACCCTGCATCCAAAAAAAA
>JBCAUF010000061.1:3499475-3518733 GCA_038406115.1 Haemulon aurolineatum | reverse complement strand
CCCCCCCCCCCCCCCCCCCCCCCCCCCCCCCCCCCCCCTCCCCCCCCTCCCCCCCACTTCCACTTATGCGGAGAAAGCATGTGTGTGATGAAGACATCAAACGGGGGAAGTTTGTGACAGCAGTGTGGTGGATGCGTGGGGATACATGCTGTCAAAAATAATTCACTTTAAGTCGGACCAAAGCTGAGACCTTTTTCATTACGTAGTCTCTTTAAGTCTAAATACGTTTCCACAGTTCAGCATTAGACGGATTATTTATAAAAATTCACACACATTCGTGCTGTGAAGAGACACTGACTGTTCTCATTACAGAGCCTGTCCTCTCACTGCTCTGTCACTGTGCTCATATAGACACACCAAAAGAAAGCAAACAGGAAGAAACTCTTGTACCAATAAAAACACTCTTAAAATAAGTCATTCTTTCAAAATAAAGTCATAGGAAGGGGCGCAGTCTGAACACTTGTCTGCTGTATGTACACCTGGATATATGCTGTACCTACACAGCGTTTCTCACAGCAACCTGGTTAAGTGACAACGCGGTGAAGTCTGCTAAGTTGGATGAGGTAGATCTTCTTTCAACATGATTCATAAACTCAAACCTGTTCCTTTTCAGTAACACCCCCTCCCTGCTTCTTTGTGCAACGTCTGGTTTAAAACTTTAGACGTCTGTGTCACATACAGCTGTTGTTTCAACAGCATTTCATGACAATATTCCAGTGTGTACTTTTGACCTACTTCACATTATGATAAAAGTGAAATAGCAATTAAAACAACAGATGTGTGTGCCTCACAACAGGAGAGGGAAAGCAGAACTTAGAAAAATATATTTTTTAATAATACATTGCATATTGATTGCATATTTTGCCAAATACACAAGAAGTGTGTGAATCCACAAAGTAGCATTTCATTCCTCTGTTGATTGGAAAGAAAACTGATAAATAAAAAAATAAAATAAAAATAAATATGATAAGTGGTGTATGGGGTGGATAGTGCAACTGAATGCATAAATAATGAGTACAACTAGAAATGAATAAACTGTACAGAAAGATCCATCAGTACTACTGCAACCACTACCACTACTACGAACAATAATAATAATAATAATCACAAAAACAACAATGACAGTGTGATTAAGTAATTTATCTGAAATGAATTCCACCAAAAAACAGGAGATGCCATATTTTCAGTCATCGTCACAGCAGACAGTGAATCTAACAATGTTTTCTGGGCATCATTTTGCGCAAACACTATCATATTATGCATATATTCATGACTTAATAGTGCTGCTCTGTAAACAGTCCATATATAATTCATGAGGTACACACAGACTGACAAAATGAATATAAATATAGAAATTCAAAAGATACATAAACTTAAGACTCGACAGGGTGCGGAGTCCTTTGGGTGGTGCTGCTGTGTCACAGGGTGTAGCTGCGGTCAGGTCCTGGTGTCGTTTCAACACAGACGCGGAGAATCTGTTGCTCGCAGCCACAACAGCTTTCCTGCGTGCTGAAAACCAGCTTTGCACAGCGCTGGGTTGGGCTCGGAGCTCTAAGTGTCAGCATAAGTGTTTACCAAATATCGTATGTATGCCGACAAATGAATAGTAATCACTGTGTAAATGTTTGCCACATGGTAACAGATTTAAAGCTGCACAAGTCCAATTATTCATGTGTTGGCTCAGAATGAATTGCATTAAGTCATTATATTGACATAAAGATTTTAATCAGACTCCACTGCCGGACAGTATTTCTCTCACTGAATAAACACCACATGTTTGCCTGGCAGTCTCAGGCTGAAACACAAGTTCAATTACCCGGCACCGATCATTAAGTCATTAAACTGAAGTCAAGACTGTCATCATGCATGTCAGACGTGTTTGACTCCTGTTGCTAAAGTGGATAAATATCACTTTAAGATTTGAAAATGCCCTTAAAGCAATTTTCTCCGAAAGTACCTGTCCACCAAAGACAGCAGCATTCGCACAACTCATTTGGTTTCCTACAAACTGTGTATATGTGTCTGTGGGCAATAAAAGATAATGCCAGTCATTATGGAATTCAAGTCAGAACTGTTCCTTTCTCTGTGGCATGATAAAGGTATTGAACACAGTATTTAAATGCTATCTATCTATAAATCTATCAATCTATCTATCTATCTATCTATCTCCAGCTCTTTTCACATGGTTTATGTAGAGTATTTACTTGCTTTAGCGGTATTAGCCTCAAATTGAGCTTTGATGCACAACAGTCAATGTAGATAATCAATAAAACAGAAGAAGCAGAATCCCAAACACAGAGAATAAACTCTTAACACTCCCAGAGAAGCTAGCCCAATTTCTAAATCAGTTTAAAGAAAAGGGGGGGATCCTGCTGAGCTGTTTGGGTTGCACTTGTGTCAAGTAGGAGTAACAAGGAGAAGATGTGAAGATCTGCGCTCATCAAAAGATCTCTGGCAAACTTGAGAGGGGCACTCTCCGTGCTCTGATTCACAAAAAATAAGCTACATCGAAGCAAAAATTAAAGCTGCATTTATTAAAAAATCTATATTAATCGAGATAATCTAGATAAAATGCTTGCAGTGATGAACCCACAGGGAATTATCACCCAACTCTTGGGAGCTTTATCGTGTTTCAGCTGATTGTTTTGATTTCACAGCCTGCAACTTTACTGTAATGATTTGGTCTCATGGCTCTTATCAGCATCATTTCGAACTACCGCACTACACTCTTAGGAATTAAAGTTCTAAGTAGAACCATATAAGGAACCCTTTTTGGCTCCAGGGAGAACCTCTTATAAAGGTTTAAAGGGTTCTCTGGATTAGTTTGTTCTAGTACAGTTTGTAGTAGTGGTTAGTGTTAGGGTTAAAAAGGGTTTTTCAGAAGCAAATGGTTCCAGGTAGAACCTCAGTCCCTGTAGAAGAACCCTTATTTCTAAGAGTGTACTGCTCTGATTAGCTCTTTGTCTGCCTGCAGCAGATGGACAAAGGTAGCAACTGACTAGTCAACATAGTGGAGCTTTTAAAGTTAAAGAGCTAAATATTGCCCCTAAAAAAGAGAGCTAGTTTGCTAATTTTGGACAAAAAAATTTGGAATTAGATTCATCGGGTGGCCAGAAACACGACTCACTGAATGAATGCTAATATTGCTCTACATCCACTGGATGTGTAAATAGACAGCTGCTGGCCATAGCCATTTTAACGATGTATCAGTGTTGTGTTTCCAGGTCATTCAGCAGCCCCATTAAAAAAGTCACAAATCTATTCATATGACTTTGAGAACTGATGGATCAAATGAGCGAATTCAAATTTTGCTTTATTGGCATAAATGTCAACACAACAATATTGCCAAAGCATCATCTTCAGCGGTAGCCTCGTTAGCTAATTCGTAGCATTAGAAACAACCCCTGAACACAAAGTTAATGTTGTGACATAAGTCATAAGTTAAGATATTAGCTTGTTTGTCTATATTCGTCCATGTATCCACCTCCTACCCACTCATCCATTCCTCCATGCATTTGTCCAGGTCCCAGTGACAGCAGACTAATTAGTGTAGTCCAGACGTCTCCCCAGTCACAGCCTCCAGCTCTTCCTGAGAGATCCTGAGGCGTTCCCGGGTCATCTGGAGTGTACGGTCTGATCCCTCAAGCTTGTTCAGGGTCTTGTCCCAATCAGCCTGGAATACCCACGCAGGGAGACAGCTGGGTGACATCTTGATCAGATGTCCAAAGCAGCTCTACACCAGAATATATCCCTGAAAATACTATAAGACCTTATGTCTTCATAGTAACTGGTTTGGGTTTCAACCTATCAAGATCACGTGGGTTTTCCTTCACGTTCGGCTCACAACATACCAAGTCTACTTCACGATCCCATCTGCCATCTCAAGAAAGCAAGAAACTGATTCCAACCAACCCAAACTTCAGGCCTGCCACCAACTCTGCGAGCGTCAAGTTGAGAACACACTTCAGAGTTTTTTAAAAACTTAACAGACCAGACACTTCACGCATAATGACACTTTCCGCCAACGCACACAATAGGTATGCCGCAGCACTGTAGGCTATGATTAGAGCTGTTGATAGCTGCCAGATCCTGTGAGAACATGACTTCTCACGTTTCAGACACGACTTACTAAATGACGGAGTAATAGAGGAAAACAAGAGAAAAGGCTAAATTTGGATTAGATGAGATGGCAAGCTGTGCTCAGGGAGAGATTTTCATCAAAATGAGGTGAACTTAAGGTGAGCTTTTGCTCTGCCCCAAATGCCTGATGAAGTTAACGATCAAATAAGAAAATAATAGCCGCTCTCTCTCAAACAGCACATTGCAATTTGCAATCTTGTTTTTCTCATTACATTGCCGCTCGCACAGGATGCCAGCGGTCCTGATTACAGCCAAAAATATCAAACGACCGGCAGGGGCTAAAAAAATTTAACACCTCGTTCATCTTTCTCGACTGTCGGCGCCAAACGAGAAAGACCGGAGCAGACTTGGTCCAGCTTGGTCCAACCAGTCAACACGCTGAAATCAAGCTGATAATCCTGATCGTGACTGTACCACGCAATGGAGCTATGTCTTCCCCCAAGTCCACCTACCAAACATGGATGTCTGTTAACCCTTCCCCTATCCAAGAAAAAGCCATAGTTATTGGACCTGGACAAAATACATGACTGAGGTTCATTTCCTGCTGGAGCTCACTCACCAGTCCTCTTGTTTGGGAAAAAATCGCTCTGGAAATGTATTTGCCAGTCTGTGAGCACTGTCCCTTGTCCCCATTTTCAGGGAGCCAGGTTTGCACAACCTTGACTTGAAATTCTTATGTTGAAATAATGATGAGACGGGGTCACCACTAGCGGTAAAATAAAAGCGTCGAAGATATTAACCTCTATCTGTTCGATCCATTTGTTTCATGACATCAAAGAGATTTGATAACCGAGCAGAAATTATAAACAGAATTCATTATGAATTATTCAGATGATAATGAGCGGCACTCTGTGGCCACTCACCGAGCAAATCAAATTATACAACAAATGGGGGGAAAAAAAAGCTCCTTCACCAAACGTGATTACAGTACTTTGATAGCCCTAATGTGTTTTGTTTGTCACGGCGGTGTGCAGATAAAGGAGCAGCGATTGCTCTCAGTCACACATGATAGTGCATCAGTTAGCCGGTCAAAAGCGGCTGCCTGTTCCAAATAAACCCCATTCATCTGGCTTTGGAAGTATGATTGTTTGAACGTCGGAAATTTCATGACCCAGTTCCCAAGCAGGTTTTTTCAGATGCGCCATCAAATGAAGCTGTTCGCGAGGTAATCATGTGGTGTTAGCAGAAACATCAATGATTCGCCTCGACGTACTCCACATCAAACACATCATTCATATCAGCGCTAACACGGACAATGGCGGGAAATCAATTGTGTGTATGTGTATGCTGTGTGTGTGCATCTGTGTGTGTGTTTTGGAGCAAAAATCAACGCCTGGAAAAAGAAAAAAAAAAGGAAAAGTCTTTACACAGACTGTACTGTTTTCTAACCCTGTCTGTCCTCTTCCCTGCAGCCAGGACAGCTCATCACTTCATCACACCACCGGCTGTTTCTGCACAATAACAAGAATGCTATTAACATATATGGAAATGCTGCATGAAAACAAGCAGCTACCCCTTCCCTCATGCCCGCTGTATGCACCCGTCTGTGCACGAGCCCGCGTGCACAGGGCGCGAGTGTGTGTGTGTGTGTGCGTGCGTGCCCGGGTGTGTGTTTTTGCATGCGTGCCCGCTGTGTGCACTCAGATTCTGTGTTCAGAGGGAATTGCTCGCTTTGATGTTCTCCGATGCAGGCAACTGCTGATACCCCTATTAGCTTGCGCGCGGGCTGATGCAAGCTACGCTAGCGCTCGTCCCCCAAAAAAGCGGTTCATTTCGGTGCTAAGTGGAGCAGGAGAGAAATAAGCTACATTCAAGTGCAGCCCGAGGATGTCAGCACAAAGAGACAAAACCACACACTTTATTTAGGAAGATAAGACGCTGGAATTAACATGGTGATAATGATGATGATAAACTCGTCTTCCCGCGACACAGCCAAAGGGCCGGTGCTGAATCAGAGGGAGGAGGAGGGGAGGGGGGGAAGGAGACAAATGTGGTTGGAGGTGAGGAGATAGGAGCCGAGTCACGGAGAAAGACAGAGGACGGGAAAAGTTGCGGCGCGATAACGGGAAGTGGAGGGGAAGTCTGGAGGGAGGGGGATGGATGGTGGGCACAGGGTTGACGGCGAGGAGCTGGAGAAGGAGGGAGTTTTGGAGAATGCGTGGTGACACACACACACATATACACACATAGGCTATGCATGCACACATGAACTCAACAGCAGAGTCTGAGTTTGTCAGACTCTTAACTAGTGCTAACAAAATAACAAACAACAAACTTTTGTGCTCTGTCTAAGTTCTTGGACTTCTTAAAGTATTTTCTCTCCACTGGTACACTCAGAAATTCTACAACCTTGAGACTGATAAACACTCTCATCTTTACTTTCACTCAATATTAGCACAGGCTGTTAGCATCCATTGCCCTCTTCTGGCCTAAAAGCTGCACAACAACTAAATCTTCTTTTCCCAACTGGTCATCCCACACCCCTTTCAGAAGCCAGAGTCGATATCAATTAATGTTCACTTTGATTGAGGTGACAATACTTGATTAACTGCCCACACAATATGGCTATTGAAGAGTTGGATGGATTTCTGGAATGAATGCCTTAATATGTAGCCTACATGTTGGGACAAACATTGGCCAAGACCCTGCTGTGGTTATAAATTAAGCTGAACAGACCACAAAGCACATCAACTTCCAAGCCATCCTCATTGTATTAACAGGTGATGCCTTAAAGCTATAGTGCGTAACTTCTATCGCCCCCGAGAGGATTTCTGCGTTATTGCAACGATGCGGCCGGCACCTCAATATAACGTATGGCCCGGCCTCCATCGAGGAAAAGCGACGCCGATGCAAACCTGCGTTAGTCTTCTCCATTTGTCACACTCTTTCTTCGCCAACAGACTTTCTGCCAAACTGGAAGGCTTTATCTTGAATAGTGGGATCCACTTCTGAAAAGCTTGGTTGCTTCTTCGGGTTCTCCACCATGTTGCTTCAAGCAGCGCTCTCCTCCCCCCTCCTTTCCCGTTGTCAGGTAAAACCGAGTAGAGTGCGTCATTTCATGTGCGCCAGCGCGGGAATGTTGCCTATGACACCGAATACAAAAAGAACAAATAAAAACGACTCCAAGTTACACTAAACCTTTACGAGTGAGTATATCTACGTAGGTTGAAAAAAATGAAACTTATCCTTTAACTTTACTTTTCATCTTGCGTCATCATCAGGACATAATTTTAGTTTGTCCTGTAGACCAAACATTCGTGTCAACACTTTGTTTATAGAGCTAATAAGCAAATGTAAGCCAGCTAACACAGCAAGCTAAGGCGACCATGTTAGCAATATAATCATCACTGTAAACATGTTAGCATGTTGGCGTTAGCATTTAGCTCAAAGCACTGCTACGTCCAGTGTAGTCTCATAGAGCTGATAGCATGGCAGTTGAGCTCTTACTTTTAATTCAGTTCAGATGTGTGTTTGTGTGAGCACCTGCGTCGTGACCGATGCCGGGTGCAAGTGCAGAAAGGGTGATTAAAGTGTGGAGCGTGAGTCAATGCAATTTACAAAACGAATGACTCACACAGCGTCTGCCGAGCAAAAGATTTCAAATTTTGTCACATTTAGAGGTAAAGTCTCAGTACGCACCAAAGCAGAGAAAGGCTCCCAGCATGCAAGTTCACAAGATTATTTTTGTTAAACAACTGGTCTCTTGTTTTTTGCCACTGTTTCCTGCTCATTCGTTTTTTCCTCACCATAGTAAACCAAGCTCCCCTCCCCCACCACGTCGACCTCCTAGTCACCCCACTCTTACCTCACCCCTCTTTCCCTGTTCCTTCGCTATTGATGATGCCACACGTGTAGCGTTAAGCTGCAGCAGAAAACTTTACACTCAGGAGAAATAATCGGGGGGCGAAACGGCCTGCAGAAAATAAATGGATAAACTTTGAACTTGCAACTCAGCAAGGTTTATTTGTCAGGCGTAAGCCTAGAGTGCCTTTTCTGTTAAAAAAAAAAAAAAAATACCCACAAGTTAAACTTCATGGACTAATCCAACTTGACAGCACACTTAGTGTGATGAGAAGTTCAGATGCCCAAAGCCAACGGGAGGAAAATAAGAGGGGAAAATAAAAAAGACAAGAGGTGACTTTCAAAGTTGTTCTGCTAAATGAAAAACAAAAATGTCCAGCACACATTGGCACCGAAGTGAGATGGCAAGTATATTAACAGCCAGAGAGCCGCACTGATGTAACCTTTCTTTTGCATTTTGGGGAAAGGTTACAGGGGATTGCTTCGGGGATTGTGGAAAGCACACAAGGAGCAGTGAACACCTTCAAAAACGTGAAAAGTTGGCACAGCCCGGCAGAAAGATTAAGCTGCAACAAAAATCGATGCAATAAACCGGGACGTAATATTGCAATGAAAAGCTGGGAGATGGATTGAGCGGACGGCTTGCTCTTGTCTGTCATTTCGCAACGTGTCATCTACGACTGCCAGCGCTCGCAGTCATTTTAACTCGGCAGAGATTTAAAAGGCTGGACGTGGAGGAACTGATAACAGCATTTATCGGTTTGAACTGCTAGAGGGTGAAATGTTAAATCTGAATACCCGCACCTTCTGTGTGAAGATAAAGAGCTACTTTGCCTGGATTTACCTTTTAAATGATGTTGATTCTGCATTATTACAGCTGAAGATAACGCACAATAAGTGCAATATGTGCGGTCTGTGCATTTTTCTGTTTTACGCTCCTAATGATACAATTTTTCACTTTGCAATGCCAAATATGTCCACATAAAGACACATACAGTGTACACATAAATAACATAGTGTTTATTCTTGTACATTTAAATCTACGCATGAGTACTTCGTGTTTGACTGTGAGCAGTATTTTAAACAGCAGCTCAAAGGCTACTGCCGTTAAACTGGTTCTCTCTGCCAAGAACCTCCAAAATACAAAATCCACCGCCATACGTACACACACTCACACACACACACATCGTGCCCCCAGATTCAACTTTCCAAGGCTTAATGGGAAACCTGATTTTCAAGCAGCGCCAAAGGCATGTAGCCCTGACTAAACTAACTCTTTCCAGTTGGAGGGGGGGGGATGGGGGGGGGGGGGCAGGAAGGAGGTTAGGAGAGGATAGAGGAAGAGTTCAGAGCGGGAGAAACGAATGCAAATGCGAAAGATGTAAGATCTCGGCGAGGACGCGCGGCGCTAATGAACGCGGTGATGAGTTTGTGTGGATTTGTGGGTCAGAACCGGAATGAGTGGCGTGCTTCAGATTTATCGGCGGGGTGGAGGAAAACAAGCTGATTCGTAATGTGGTGTGGAGGAGCTGCAGAGCGATCAGACGCCAGACTTCCCTCTTTCTCAAGACTCGCGCGTGTAAAGCTGCTTTTAAACAAAATGATTTGATTTCCACAATATCACTTGAAAGAGAAAATCCACTCATTCCACATTAAATCTTATGAATAGTTCTGCTCATAACATAAGCTCATACACACACACATGCAGCACAGGTCACACTGGGATCCATTGGAATTGACTCTGTCAGATGCACACGATTCCTCTGAGCCGAGACATGAAGCCGCACTCAGCAGGGGCCCCATTGCGGGCTGATCAGGTGGAGCGCCACGTTCGAGGTAAATGTGTTATTAGAGCAGACGGAGCGTGTGCGGCGCAGGAGAAAGGAACATGTATTGCTGCTCTCCTCCAGCGAGTCTGACGGTGAACTGGTGGAGCGTCACGCTGCAGTCAGTGTTGGTGCTCTCCGTCGCTAGATCAGCAGCATTTTGGTCCTTATAGTGACATTTGATCACTTCTGAATATTTAATGCTGTTTATTAATACCACATAATTACATCATTTATATATATATATATTTTTTTAAATATATATATAATATAATAATAATAATAATATATATTTTGTATCTATCAAAATGCATGTGCTTTGAATTTGCGCATTAAATTGTCAGAAGGTCACTTTCAAAAACTAGAATTTCTTCTTGCTGCTTCACACACTATAATTAACAATGAGGTGCTCGGGTTTGTTATACTGTAAAATACAATTTAGTGCAGTCTTTTCTTTTCAGCCTCTAAATTTCTATTTAAAATAAAGATAATTGATGTTTTTCATATTTAAATGTACACATTTTCAAAAAATATATATGTGCGAGTTTCACAGACATTTTAAAGAGATGTGAAAAGATCATTCTAGGACTCATTTTGTGTCGTGGCTAATGCAAAGTATCTCAACAGAGACAGAAGTTTGACCGAGCTCAGAGAGCACGGGAGGAGACGGAGGCAGAAAAGAGCCAGGATCCAATAAAAGGCTTAAATAAAAGAAGGGCATGTTGCCGCTAAAGATAAAAGGTTTTTCGTGTGGGCGAGCATTAAAACCTGGAAACACAAAGCAGAATGCACACACGTCTAAAAATGCACACACGCACACACACACACACACACACATTAAGTGTGGGGAGAAATAACAGAAAATACAGAGTAAACATAAATACTGCATGGAGGCAGGTATAGACAGTATACTGTATATATTAAACAAACATACATCCACAGAAGAAGAAGCAGACTTGGTGCAGAGTGAAGGAGCGTGCCTGTGTCAGCATTTAACATGTCATGTATGCAAGCTTGCATGTTCGATGAATGTTTGAATGTGTATCAGCGTGTCTCCGTGGCACGTGTGTGTGTTCGTGTTTGTGTGTGCGCTCGTGTGTGTTTTGCGTGTTTGCCTGGCGTGGCATTTTGAGGAATGTCCCAGCTTAACCAGAGATCTTGACAATGGTTTGTGTTCGCAGCGTGTGACCGCAGCCCCGCTGCTGCCCGAGAGCAGAGCGAGGAGAGAGAGAGAGAGAGAGAGAGAGAGAGAACACGGCGAGTGGAGCAGCATCGAGAAGATACAGTACGTCAATAAACTTGTACAGACTTGGGTGATTTAGGGGGGGAATAACAGAAGATGGCCCCCTCTGTGTAAATAGTTATTATAGGGTGGAGTGCAGTATTAGAGCAGGCTGGTTTTGGCTGGTTTTTGATCAGTTAGATTGGAGTCATTTTCCTCCACACTCACATTGATTGACTCACATTTTCCAACAAGGGCCGACAGTTCAGAGAGCAAAACGCTCCACGTGTCGGCGTCCGTGTCTGCATTATTTAACAGCGTTTGAGCCGACAGGTTTGAAGGTGTTCAGGGTGAGTTTTGGAGGTAAGAAAGAAAGGCACACGAAAGTGAATTATTATTGCAAGACAGGCCAACAGGAAATGTGATGTGATGGTTTCATTTGAGGTGTTTTCAAATTTGAACTGGTTTAAAATATATTTGGAAACTTCACTTACCGAATATTTTTTCAGCAAGCTTTATATTGAAATTTCACTTAACAATTTCAGGGTTGCCACACTCTTAGAAATAAGGGTTCTTCTACAGGGACTGAGGTTCTACCTGGAACCATTTGCTTCTGAAAAACCCTTTTTAACCCTAACACTAACACTAATGGTTCCAGTAAGAACCATTTTGATATAAAAGGTTCTCCCTGGAGCCAAAAAGGGTTCTCCGATGAGGACAAGCCGAAGAACCTTACATGGTTCTTAGAACTTAAATTTCTAAGAGTGCATCTTTTAACTACGTATGGACCAAAATATAAAGTTATCAATAAAAATCCTTGTATCAACTCTATTTCAATTATAAGGCTTTGAATCACACATATTTGAATTACCAATTAGTGGACAGTAAGTAAAAATTATTGGAGCAAGTCAAAATTTCAAGCGAGCGAGACAGAGAGACGTACGTGTCAACATATGGTACGAAACTTTGTTTGATCACAGAGCCTAATGTTACTCTCCAGTCCTGTGGTTTATCTGTGAAGTTTATGAACCGAGCTGCAGGCTGGAGCCTGTGTTCACCGTGACAGACAGATGAGTGTTGTATCGCCCCGCGCCCCCCTCCTCTATATATGAAACGTCTGTATACTCTCCGCGCTGTGTTGTTATAAACTATGATGAACAGCTTGTGGGTCAACGTCTCGAGCCCGCGTCCAGCTGCTGTCTCTCCCTCTCCATCTCCTTGGAGTTCTCATGCGTTGGTTCCCTGTTGACTGTGTGGTTGCTGTGGCTGCTTTGACACGTTCCAGTTCGCTGTAGTGTAAAATGCTCTCAAACTAATTAAAACTGTTGTTAATAACTACTACATAGAATTTATCCTGATTATTTTAAATTAATACAAAAAATATATGTCAGCACGATACAAACTGACATACTCTCAACACCCCCAACTGTGACTGGCTTCCAGCGTCCCTTGGTACTGACTGGGAAGTGACTCTGGAGACTTGAGCAATTTCATGTTTCCAATTCACCCATGATAACTGACAAGAAGAAGCAAGAGGAGCTGCAAACACCACATGACAAGGTTCAAACTCAGGCCTCTTGCTGTGAGGTGTCAGTGCTAACCACTGAGCTACCATGCCACCCTTTGAGTCAGTCGCAAAGCTTAAGTTAGCACAGATTTCGTACATATTTGACTGTTTTACAGACCAATGAATATCAATAAAAACAAGGCTTACAGAAGGTGTCTGACTGTATGCTGTACAATGTTGTCAAATGTGATGCGGTGAGCTAGTCAGTCTCCTTTCAAATCCTGCACTGCTGTTCGCACTTCGATACAGTAACCCAAATGGGTAGGTCAGGGGACCCAGGAGACCGCAGTGTTCACACTCACATGGAAAGAATCTATATGAACATACAGTATACTGTATATTGAGGTTGCATATAGGCCAAATTCCTGTGCATATATGTGCATACAGGGCATAGGTCTCCTATATGGCTTCTTTATATCTCCTATATCGCTCATATACCCAGTGGCAGGTTCTGTTTGTCATACCTACTGTAGCTCATATCTTACTTTTGCAGCTGTCATACATGATGCCTAACTCAGATTTTTATTCTCAAGGTAATATCTGCATGTTTGTCCAAAGTCCCTCACAGAAAAAACCAGGAATTTCATGTAATAACTCAGAGAATAAAACTAGGAAGCGCCAATGGTAGAATTTGAGTGTGGCATGTAAAACAAAACTAGGCTCCCGCTAATGGCTAATGGCTTTTCTGTATGTGCGGCTTCGACCAAGTCTTCGACCAGACCATTTTGTCCCTCACTGCTCACTGTGCGAAGTCCTACGTAATGTGACGTAACATGGCATATAGGTACATATATAGGTAAGTATATGTACCTATAATGTATGAAAATGGCCAATTTTATGTATGTTGCATATATGCAACACCTACGTGGCCCTATATTAATACCTATATGTTTATATAGATTCTTTCCATGTGAAAAATAAAATCAGAGCTAACTCAGCTCTGTCTGATCAGAAAGCCTCCATCCAAGCAGCAAAACCCCTGCTGACAGAGCAGTACAATATCACTGATTGCACTTTTAAGGAAGCCATCAGCTGCCACCCTTTTGTTACATTTATCTCCAAATCTGATTAAAAACATGTTATATTATGTGTAGCATGTTGGCCTCGCCCCCTGAAGAGCCAATGTTCTGCTGAAACAACAACTTCATCTATAAGAAAATAATTCCTGAGCACATTCAGCTCAATGAAAAAAGGTCAAATCTCCAAAGGATGATTGACTTTGAACATTGACTTGAATCAATGGTGGACTTCAATACTTTTAGTTTATACGGCAACTTTTTTCTGTCCTTTTTGCTTCCTCTTTTAACTTTTAATAAGTAAGAATATTTAGCCAGCCATCTTGAGGAACCCATAGTTTTACATATACTTTCCTCAACTTCCGTTCCATCTATCAGGCAATGAACCGCAGCAGACTATCAAGTCATCTGTTGATCACATGAGCTGTTTGATCATGTGTTTTTTTAACCTTCTCTTCCCCACAGAACCCCAAGAGATCAATGAGAAACACATTAAAGCCTTTCTTTTTTTTAAAGCACAGACCTTGTTGACCCGTTCCTTTCATATCCTTGAGTTAATTTGGAATTCAAATCAACTGTAAAAAAAAAAAAAGAAAAGGTTTCATGCATATAATTCATACATTAAACACAAGCACCACACCATTCTTGAGGTGTTGTGTTTTTTTTCCAACCGCCTGAAGCTAGAGAAGGAAAATTATTCCTCTCCAGATGTATTGCATATGGATGAATGAGCGAGTGCCAGGGAGATCAGGCGCTACCAATATGCAAATGGTGAGACTAATCGCTCCCAAAATAAAAATGACCAACATCAGCAGGATTCCTGCCTTCTTCGAACAACACAGCTGAACACGAGAGTTCAACCACTGTGGGCCCTTGAAGGCCGATACATGTTATTTAGCAGTGAAGCTGCTGATTGCCAATAGCTTCAGTGCCTGTATTCTGACTTGAACATCCGCTCTGCCTTGTACAAAACCTTAAACTGTTTCCTGGGGCTAAGCACATATTCATAGGAAAGGTTAAAGTAGAACCAATTCCTATTTTTATGCGAACAGTCGGTCAAATGACCAAGTGTGATGTGAACAGGGAATTTAGTTCCCCTCAGCTGTTTCTGTTTTGGTTTAGTTTTTAGTTCACTCTCAGCCTTATTTCAACCAGCAGGAGGCAGCTCCACAACGAATCAATGATATTTTGAATAGAACCCACGAGAGGAGATTTGGAGAATGTTTACTTCAATGAGCATTTTCTTACTCAAGCCAAACAGCTCTATCTCAGGACCAGAAGGAAATTTACAATCACAAGATGTTTTCATCTAACACAGCACATGTTCCTCTTTAATTTGATATTAAATGTGTGGCATGAACTGTAGCTGTTTACACAGAGTCTCACTGATCACATAAAAAGAGAAAAAAACAGAACCAAACAACTAAAAGCATTAAAACTGTTATGACATGGATAGAAATATCCATATGGTTAGAAATATGGGGACTTTTCAGATTTAGATTTATAAGTGAAAACTGGGTGTAAACAAGCTGAAGAAATCACAGAAATCAGATTCTTCAAGTCTCTGGAGCTCTGCTGGAGGGACCGGACAGTGTTCCCTCCTTTGGTGTTTTGATGATGGTAGTGGAGACAGAGCACCATTTACTGTAACACGTGGCTCCAAAATCACCATTGGGTGATCAGCTGGGTTGACATCTTGTGATTTTGAAGGTCACAGAATACGATTCACATCATCTTCATACTCGTCAGACTGCTCAGTGAGCCCCCCTGCCCTGCATGGGAGCATCTGCATTTGTATGCTTCTCTGCTAATTTATTCGGGTTTTTATTTTCTCTCTCTGCATGTGTGCTCTGCATTCTCCTCGGCTGAAAAGTCGCTAGACGCATCGATACATTTGACTTTGCGATTGTGTGCGAGTGGCTGTGTGTGTGGAGTCAGACACGACATGGAAGTCAGTCTGATCTGGGTTGATGCTGGGTTAAAGAGCGCTGCACGCAAGCACAGGCCCAGATGTGTGTTTTTGTGTGTGTGTGTGCATGTCTCTGTCTGTCTGCCCCTGAAACACGACATCATGACATGGAAGCCAGCCTCAGGGGTGAGACGGGGTTAATGAACGATTTAAGCGGACACACACAAACACACACACACACAGTGGCCTGTTTTGACACATGGATGATCACGTCTTGCCACACACCTCTTCCTCTACTACAACTTTCTCTGCTTCTTCCTCAGCCTTTCATCTATTCATCAATTAAAAATGCATGCATTCAAATGCACACGCGCATGTGTGTGTGTGTGTGTATGACTCATTCCGTGACTAGGGCATGCTTTTGACCAGCAGAGAGAGGCGGGGAATGTTCATGAATGAAATATATTCCCCTATACAGAGGGTGGGGGTGAATGGAGGAACTGAGCACTCAGACAGTGACACACTCACGTGAGCTCTAGATACTCACAGACACAAGCGGCCCAGCAGCACATGTAATATGAGAGTTGACAATATTACATTAATTCAAAACAAAGCAGGGATGTTATAATCTTATATGAGGACTAATTAAAAACACAGACAGCAGTCGATGATTTCTCCATCTTCCCATCACTCCTTTCTGAAAACAATGACAGAAATAGTTGGGAACTGTTTACATAATCAATAATATTAAAGTTTGACCTTGAAGTTTTGTTTCATTGTGCAGTGTGTTGCTGGTAATGTCTGTGTTTTCACAAGGTTATCTTTGTATCCCTGTTGGTTTCAGTGTTGTTTTAAATCCATGTTTTAATTGGTCAGATCTGAGTGTGTGGCAGCACCGCTAAAACGGGGCAAGGAGCTCCAGCTGTCAGATGTTCACAAAGGTCTTCAACAGAAGCCTGCATAACTGCTACCCGGTGAATTTGCTTTGAAGCTATCATTTACTTGTTTACAACATGTGTGACTGTCTAATCACTTGCTTTCCCTCCCCGTTGGACTCTATTATAGAGGTGTTTGTGGCTCCCAAGATTTTGGCTACAATCAAAAAGGGACCATCAGACCTGGAACACAAACACTGGCAGCAGCGCAATGCCCCACCAATTAATTTGCAGCCGTGGTCAAAAAGAGCAATGCACGTCACTTTCCCTGCACTTCTCACTCCAAACACTCCATCTCCCTCAAAAAGCTAATATATTTTTCTCCTGTGATGATTATGAGGCGCAGTGTGTGCATCAGCTCTGATCAGATAGTTGGTAACCCCGTTTGGATCACACATATTGATGCATGTACCCATTGGGACCCTATGCAATCCAATGAGACTGAAGGCATACACTAGATAGGCTATCTTTTACACATGTTTTCTTATTGCACACAGGGGATGTAGCTCAGTGGTAGAGCGCATGCTTTGCATGTATGAGGCCCTGGATTCAATCCCCAGCATCTCCACAGATTTTAAGTCCATTACAGGGTTTGATTACTCTACTCTAGTCAGAGAGAAGGGAAAGAAAAAAAGTACACAACAAAGCAAACCTATAAACAGTTTGCATACCTCACCACTAAAAGGGGTGTAGACACAAAATCAAACTCGTACTTTGACTTAAGTTCCCTATCTTCTAATTTGCCAATAGATTAGTTCTGTATGACTAAAACTCCTTGGGCCACATTCATGAAACGTTTGTAAATTTGTGCATAGATTTGCACATAAAAGCCTACGCTACTTAAAACCTACTCCGGATTCATGAACAGTGCGGGAAAGTCAGATCTGATCATAAACATGTGTGTATGATCATGAATCCCAATCCATCGTAAAGTGACAGCACACTCCTGGTAACCAGCTATAAGCATAAATCTCCGCCCATGAATTACCAATGAGCACCATATAAGGAGGTCGTACGCGCCAATTCCGTGAGTGCTTCGGGGTTGGAGGGCCTATGGCGATTGTCGAGCATCCGCGTGTGCCAGCCTACACTTGTCATTGATTTGCTAATGACCACTACCCCGCTACATTTCAACACATTGCACTTTGATGTCAGATAAACCGCTTAAATGGCTGGACGGCAACTTGCTGATAAAACTATGTTCTTCATCGGAGCATTTTGTGTTACGTTACGTTGCTTTGACATTACGAATACGAAATACTATGAATACGAAATACTTTATTGATCCCCAAGGGGAAATTCATTAACCCATCGTATTACACAGGTACGCAATTTATTTGTAGCGCTGCTCTTTTTGTTGAATAAACGGACCACTCCAGTTCGACTGTAGCCGTGCTAACGGAGCTAACAGAGCTAACTTACTTGATTCACAACACCACAACTAAACTCGCTCCACGTGTCGGGCTCATATATATAATATAATAAGATAATATAAAATATAAATATCCCGTCAAATACATTTAATAATTAATGGATTATATCCGTGTCCATATAGGATTGCCTCTGGGTCCGGACTCCGACCGCAGTCCGCCAGTTAGTGACTGTGTGTGTGTTTGTGAAAGAGAGCGTGCACATGTGTGCGCGCGTGTGTAGTATGTGCGTATTCATTGCACTCGCTGCTGTCAATTGATCTAATGTGTGTTTTACTGTGAGGTGAATGTGCGTGTGTCTCATGCCAGCATGGTGACTATCTTAAGGGATAAGTTTCGTTTTTTTCAACCTGGACCTTATTTCCAGCCTAAGGTAGGCTACGTAGATATACTCACCCGTAAAGGTTTGGTGTAACTTGCAGTCCTTGGCACGCTTTTAGATCCACATGCGATCGGCGTATATCCATATAACGCGAGCAATTGGGGCATCACTAATACCTCTAAATAAGGCATTGTCAGCCACGAAACTCCTTTATTTAAAATGAATCAGCAGTACTAGTGCACAGAGTTCAACGTTGCCGTGTTGTTTACAGTCAGTTATCAGTCAGCTGTGCGGCGGGTCCGCGCAACGATGACGTCACCCCCCGGATTTAAACAAAGCAACTCTGAACTTATTTACTGCCTATTCATATAAATGAATTTTGTGGCTGATAATGCCTTATTTACTGTAGAGGTATTGGTGATGCCCCAATTGTTCGCGTTATATGAATATACGCCGATCGCGTGTGGATCTAAAAGCGTGCCAAGGACTTCAAGTAGTTACACAAACCTTCACGGGTGAATATATCTATGTACCCCATGCTGGAAATAAGGTCCAGGTTGAAAAAAAAAAAAAACTTATCCTTTAACTAAATGTGTTATATTTTTAATCTTTTGTCATGTTTATATCACGTGTTAAGGCATCTGCGTATTGTGTACATTAGAGAGCGCAATATGAATTAAAATTGTAATTTCTAATATTGACAGGTGTAACAGGGGTTAGTTAGAACCCAGGTTATTTATAATCTTCTCAGAAATGTAACTGTATATATTTTGTGTTCCAAAAGGTTTCACAAATTTAAAATATCTGTTTTACATGAAAGGAAGCACCAAAAGCATCTTCTTTTAACCTTGAGTAAAATCACAACCTGTATAGGTGTTACGGTGCCTTTAAGAAAGCGGCAGTTGTTAGGCGCTGTTTTTCAGTTTGCAAAGCTTGATACGAGTTAGTCATCTTACCTCACTGCCTATCTCTGCGCATTCCTCGCGACCGAGGCATGGTGTGTGTACATGTTGGAGAAGGAAAATCCTAGAGTTGGACTGGTAAAACTAAGACATGAGACAAGAAAACGGACAGATAAGTTGTACACAGA
>JBCAUF010000061.1:3446238-3463285 GCA_038406115.1 Haemulon aurolineatum | reverse complement strand
TGTGAGCAGAGGAAAACAGCCGAGGCTCTGTCTAAAGGTAAGGCGCCGACCAGCAGCTCTCATTAACAATGAAGAACAACGGTGTAAAAACTTAATGGAGTCTCTGCTGGTTGCCACTGATCCAAGCCAAAAAAAAAAACCAGCACCTGACGCCTAACTTGTCATTTTTACACACCTTTTGCACAAGTTCAGCCAACCAGATATATCGCGCTAATTTATGAGCTTTGGATGTGAATTTTGCCACCTTTGAGCGGAGCCAACAGCTTTCACCATTTTCAGTCTGCCTGCGAAGTGAAGCTCACCGGCTGCTGGCTGCAGCTTCATGCACAGATATGAGAGGGGAATCAACTGTTCCTCAGTTTGAACCACTTCTTATTGTGTCCAAATATGTCTCTCAACAGTCTCACACATATTATTTAAAATTCTTTCTTGTGACCTTTGTTGCATGTCACACCCCCTCCCTCTCTACTCATTCCCCGTCCATCTCCTCACCTTTCACTAAATCCAATAAAGGGGAAATAAAATACCCCAAAAAGAATGCAAAGCAAATGTTTGGCAAGTGTGAAGATACAGCTGCTTCTCTTTGTCACCGTGTCACAGGCCTTTCTGGAGATCAGCTGCACTTGTTCTGCATTTTACAAAGTCACTTCTGATGTTTTTTTGCTGGTGGAATTTGTTCATTTTTTTCCACCCACCGACTCCAGAGGACAGGATGAGCAGAGGACAGACTGAGGTCCTCGGGCTGCTGATAGCGCTGACAAGCCTGCTGCTGCTAATCGCTGCTGCTGGAAAGGACTGTTGGAGGGTAGGAGCACGTCGGCGCTCGTGCACACGCTCAACGTCTCAAGCTGCAGCCACTGCTAATCCTTGCATGTAGAAAGAGTGTGGAGTAGCCACTAGGCTGCACTACAGTGTAGTCTATCTGACTGCACTGACACATGTAGTTACTACGGGGCAGGACACCACGCATTTCAAACAAGAAGTTTAGAGACTGTCATTCAAGTTTTTTACATCTTAAACATGTATTCTCTGACTTTAATCATGATGCTTATGTTAGCTGTCATTCATGCATGTGTGTGTGTGTGTTTCCTGGTCCAGCAAGGAGCAAAAGATCAGCTGACCTCCGTCGGACTGAGCTCCCGTTGTCGAGGCCTGTGGGGGGAGTGTGTTCACGACAGCCTGGTGGGCCTGAGGACGTGTGACGTGTCGGTGTCTTACATGGAGAATCTCCCGGGTACGACAGCACATGCACTGTGATCGTGTCATCGACAGATATCCCTGCAGTCGTGTGCGATAAGAGCTGAACTCAGCGATTCAAAGGATATAACCCCACCAGAATTCAAAATACAGGACTTGAACTACATCACTCCAGGTCTTTTAACACAGAAACAGTTTCATCATAAAATACTCACCATACACAATAGTTCCTGTATTGCAATATTATTAATAGTAGTTCAGGTCCATCATTACTGATGTAAGAATGTGTAAACAGTATTGTAATGTTGTAGCAGGTGAGGAAGAGCTGATATATATTTTCACCACTTTATATACTGCGAGTGACGTCACAGTATTATATACAAGTCATCACATTTTAAATCTACAGAAAATACTGTTCAGTGACATGTGACTGAAGCTGACAGACACAAATAAAAGTAAAGTACCTCAAAACTGTATTTAAGTACAGTACTTCAGTAAATGTCCTTAACTTGGGTGCACCAACCCAAAATCAGTGTATTAATAAAGACACAAATGATGATTTTTTTACTCCAAAGTTAAATGCTTTTGCCGTGTGATTGAACATGTCTGTAATGTAAGTGATCAAGAGAAATTACACTCAACTTTGTATTTATTTATTTCAAAACCCCGAAGGAGTAAACAATACTAGTGAGTTGTGCTTATCAATAACAAAGTAATTTGTAAAAAAAGACATTATCTGAATACCTTAGGGTCAGATGTACTTCTAATGTTTTTTGAAATAAAACGTAACTAAAAAAAACTTACTTAAAAAAAAATACCTTGACTACATTTTACTCACACTGTGAAACACTTTCAAAAGTTTTAAATATTACAAGGAGTTCATTCATTTCATTATCAGATATGCCATAAGTTCATTCATTCATAACACATTTAAATGTCTGTTCAATATGAGCTTTACCAATGCACATTTTAAGTGATTTCATTTTGACAACAACGTGACGACAACGTTCTTCATTAACTGTTTCAACTATCTTTTAAAATGTCATCATCTGTATTGAGTTGTGTGGGGATGGAGTTGCACAGCACAAACAGAGAATGTCTACTTCATGTTCTCCTCCAGTGGACACCAAAAGTTTCAGTCTGGTCGACTTTTCTTGTCTCTTCTTCTGCCCACAGCTGATCTGTTGGCCATGAGAGTAGCACTGGTGGGGATGTGTGTCCTGTCCACGGCCTCCATCCTGATCATGATACCCGGTCTGAGGTGCACCACTCTGATCCCCAGTGTGCCCGCTCAGAGCAGGCTGCTGCAGGCCTCTGGCGCCCTCTGTCTGTGTGGAGGTCAGCACTGCAGCTGCTCACTCTCAAAAACAGCTCTAATCAAATCCAGCCAGAAGCAGTTTGTCTGGTTTGTGGTCTCTGCACAGTGGGTAACTACTTCAGATTCATATCATTCTCTGGTTCAAACACATTTCCACACAGTTTAGTTAGTTGTTATTTACAACCAGTTATGTTGAACTTCTGACTCTGGTCTATGTGTGTGTGTGTGTGTGTTGGTTTAAAATGTGCCTGTGTTTGCGTGTGTGTGTGTGTGTGTCTGTGTCTCTTCCAGGTGCGTGCGGCGCAGCTGGCCTGCTGTGGTACGGGGTGGACACTTTCAACAGATACAGACGGGAAGTAGGTGTCATCACTCAGCACCGCAACATTTTCAACGTGGTTTTTGAATTCCTTTAAGACCCGGAGCCAAGACCAAACCAATTTTTGTCTTTCCATTTACAACACGAACATATCTATATTGTCTGCCATCAAAATTTGTACGCTAATATTGTGTCAACAAACAGTACACAAACTGATCCATCATCTTGATTACCTCTCTAGCAACCATGAAGCTTGTGTTAATTCTCTTTCGCTTTATTTGCTAATTAAATAAATGAGAACTTGTTTAGGGCATAATCATTAATGCTTTGATAACAGTGAACCCCTTCATTTCATGTCTCCTTCAATTTAAGCACATGTAACAAAATAATGCATATTAGAGCTGTCAACCACGCCTCACGGTCTCCATCAGAGAATGGAGCTTGTATGGCACTGCTGCTCAAACCATAACAGGTGGTCACTGGCTGGTCTTTGGTAACAAATGTGTTCCAGTCCAGTGCTCGCCGATGCAGGAGGTGAGAGTAGGCTGAAAGCTCAGAAAACTTAGCAAATCGTCCTTTGAGCTGAGATTCAGTTATATTACAATGACACACCCTGTTCCCAGAGGTCAGGAATGAACTTTCGGGCTGAGAAGAGGTTTGTGACCTCAGGTGTAAATCCATCGTAGGGTTGCACAATCTGCCTCATCAAAATCAAAACAAAACTAGGACTGCGCGCAGTCATGAACGGGCCCTCGCGTCCCCGCGCCATTCGAATTTCAATAGGTCCCTCGTGAGTCGTTGACTCTCGGCTCGGGCCCTAAAAATGAAAAAAGTTTGTGAATTGTGTGTGTCGGTAACCCTGTGTGTTATTATTCCAGACACTGGAAAAGTTACCAGCACTATCGAAATTACATCTTGGGTTGCCCCTCCCGCATGTCTGTTAACGATAATGGGAAAGCAGATGCTGATCTTGTTGTGCATCTACAACATGCAAGAAAAGCACAGTGCATCCTGGGAGATATGCTTAGCAGACCAACAACAACATTAACTGTCCTCTGCCTCCATGTTTGGTTCACTCTCACCAGTCTCATCAGCGCTGACTCAAGGGACATAGAGGAGCATTTAGCAGCATGCCCATGATGAGCAAAAAATAAAACTGCAAACACCTCCATTAAAATCAACATTGTAAGGTGATAATGTCGCTGTTGTGTTTACACTGTTGTTGTTTTTTTAAATTTGGGGTTGACTATGTGCTATGCCTGCATCATATTTCCCTGAGTGAATAAAATTATTTTTATGAAGCAAACTGGAAAGTGCAAGATCATGACATCAGAGTCCAGGGTTTGTGTCCAGTTTGTGGTTGAGTTTAGGCAACAAAAACATTTTGGTTATGGCTAGGCTAAGATTGTGATTTTGGATGGTTCCTTTAAAAAATCAGTTAACAAAACAGTCCCAAATTAAGATTCATGTACATGGACACATTTGAAAGTCGCGCTGAGTCACGATAAAAACTTTGTGACTATTTTATGAGCAGTTGCGATTCTTGCCTGTGTTATTACAAACTTGAGATAAGAGCATTATGAGAGCATTATGAGTTGTTTTATTTTTGTTTTGTTTTGGGGTTTTTTTATAATTCAGTCCTCCACTCCTGAATCCTGCTGGCAGGCAGAAACTGGAGCTTGATGCCCCGCTCAGAGACAGCCTGCCAAGTAAAGCTAAATTAAACTGAAAGAGCCTCAGTCCAGTTAGACACTCCCCTGCTACCTAATGTAGCTAGCAGGCAGTGCAACTCACAGAACAGGTCTCAATGAGGGAGATGATATGAGCCTGTAGGACAGGTCTGAGGGTGTTCACAAAGAATTTTTTAAAAAACCCAGAAAGCAAGGCCAACTTTCTTCTGAAACTGCAGCATCCATTTTTTCTTCGCACTTACCGAATTCCTTATAATAACATCAGAGATAGAAGGAGGAATAATCACATGTAGAAAGTTTTCAAGTCCTTAAGGCATATTCAGAGTAAGACATAATGTGCTTACTTCACTGTTTCTGCATCTTTCTCTCTAACAGATGACTCTGGGGATGCCGGGAATAACATTTGAGTTTGGGCTCTCCTACTGGCTCATGTTGGGGAGTGTGTTCGCCTCTCTTACCTCAGCTGGACTGACAATCAGGAGTGTGTCTCGTGGCGCTGATGCCATCAGGATGCAACCGACGTCAGCTCAAAGTCAGCGGGCTCAAATCAGCGCTGTCATGTCACCACAGTCTGCCTCAAAATACAAGACTTACATCTGAAGTTACAATCTCGAAGATTTCAGTCCTGGTTGAGATGGTGACACCTACAGTACAGTATTTACACCTGTAGTAACAACAAAGGTGGTTTAGGAGTGGGTACTGCCAAGGACCTCACGATGCGATACGTATTACGATACTTGAGTCACAATTTGATACAATATTGCGATATCCAAATTTTGCGATATATTGTGATATCTTGCGATATTCTACATAGTTCACTGAAAAAATCAAAAATGCATTATGCATATGAAAACCATGTTGTACATCAGAGTCAGAACAATGCAGCGGTATGTAGCGGTACAGTGACATCTTGCGTAGCGGAGGTGTGGAAGTAGTACTGGATTTAAAATCTATTTAAAAGATGATTTATTATTTGGGGGGGAAAAATGTCAATATTAAAACGGTGAATATCAATATTGAATCAGGAGACAAAGTATCACGACGTATTGACATATCGATATTTTTGCCCACCCCTATTTACTACTACAGGTCAAATAACGCTGGGAGCAGCAAAATAAATGATTGCCATTTTAATAAACAAGTAATTCTGTGATTTTAAGAAACAAGTAATTTGATTTCATGCTGAAAAAGAGGCAAGGCAGTTTCAATTCGCACAGCAAAGGAGCTGCTGGTCTACTGCTGCCGTAAATCTGATCTAACCCACTCACACTCCACAATATAACTTCATATCACATAATAACACAATAAAACTTTTTGAAGGAGGCAGCAGTCGACCAACAGCTCTCACGCTATGCGCGGTAAAATTGGAAAGAGAAATGCTGGGAAGTGCTGTAGTGAATTAACAAGCGACATAAACTTCAGTTTCCTGTCAGAAAAGGCTGTCTAACAGCGAGGCAAAACAGTGAACATATTCTTAATATAACAAACTCTTAAACTGACATTTTGTTAAGGATCTTATTAGGTGGTGCCAGATAATTCGCAGTCTGCACAACCCTGCAGCTAATCACCGAAACACCTGATTCTGTCTCCGCGTGTGCCGTCTGAGAGCCTTGACAACAGTGTGGAGGCACCGCCTTCTTGGCACACCGCAAAGTGTCCAGCAGCATAATTACAGTGTGGATTCACTCCGTCCTCTCTGGCAGGCAGGCAGGCAGGCAGGCAGCAGTCTGCTGATGAATCTCTATTGCATCCTTAAATGTGAATCTTGGAGATTATAACTTCAGAGCTTTCACGGACAAATCATCAACAGTGTCTCTCTTAGTGTTCTATAAACATCTGAATGTAAGATCATTTGTGCTTATTTTCATGCAAAACAAAAATCGCTTGAATTGTTATTAGCGCAGATGCTACTGTTCATTAGGACGCTGATGTCTCCCATCATGTTCCTGATGAGCTTTACTATGAAAACATGCTACATTGTTGTAATGATGTTTACAGTTTAGCAATAAAAGAGACAGTTTCCAGTCACACATTCCGAAATTACCACAATGTGAAAGTCCCAATCAAACGCATGTGTAACACACCATCCATCACTCCGAGTGCTAAAAGCGGGAAAACACATTCCTGTGTTTACTATAATGATTTGGTTTCTGCTGCAAGCTTCATCTGGTTCGTCGTGTAAGTAACCCCTGCGCTGCGTATCAACATATCCGCTGGAAGTAAAAGTCACTTTATAAATGTGTGTGTCGCTCCATGCCTTATAACAGCAAATATGTATGCTGTATGATGCACGTGGTGTGCGCCTAGAAGGAGAATGCAAGTGGCAGATGCTGATGTGCGTGTGTGATTTGGATGTGAGTTTTTAGAATGTGCTATAAATCACAGTTGTTGTGAAATGCTTCAGTCTACCGTGCATACAGCTGGAGCAAATGTCCCAGTGAGTTTGTTTTCTGTGCATGACGGTTCTAAGCGGTGCACATCGGCATTGTGGGACAGACCGTGTAGTCATAGGTCAGTGTAGGTGCATCCGAACATGTCAGGCGTATGTGAGATTTCACGTCCACGCTCTGTTCCCATCACTGGTGTCTTCAGCGTGCATTTTTCTCAAACTGTCTTATTTTAAGTCTGTGTACAAACTCTTAGACAGTTTGACTACTTGGTTTAAAGATAATTTATTACAGCAGCTTTCGAAAATTACTGTATATTTATCAAGAAAGAATGTTTCATCAATGAGCCCTGGATTTTATGGTCAGCTTGGACTGCTGGTAAACTCTACATCATCAATAGCGATTCATTCCAATTATCCGCACACTCAAGATCCTTCACTGCTATTTTATGCTTGTGTGTTTTTCTCTAAGAAAAGGTTCACATTTTGTTCATACAATATCCACATGTCAATATATATAAGTTATTGGTCATTGTAACCATTCTTCCTACCCATACTCCATGCAGATCCCCTCCTGATGTGACTCCAGTGTAAACACCTGTTCACACATAGTGACTCAAAGTGGCAGACTCATACTTCTCACAAGCCTGAAACTCGCACGTGTTTAAATTTATAAACTCAGCTCTGACTGGGCAGCTTTTTGCTCCCTTTGCCAAATGAAGACGATGATTTTGTTTTGTTGTTTTGGGTTTTTTTCCCCCCTGTTAGATCAATTAAGTTATATAATCAGGAGGAGGCCAATGATGAGTTTTGTCTCCTGGACTTTTACATGAAGAAAATACATTTTTAATAAAGCTGTACCCGTCTCTGCTTCCACTGGCTGTAGACCATGTCAGGATGTTATTATGAAGTTGAAGACATCCCGTTAGGCCTCATCCAAAGTTTGAGTCTTTGAATCGGGAATTAGAAAGAGGGTCAGGGTCTACAGTTCAGTCAGAGCTTCACTATTCTGAATGAACTGAATGAAGAAGGTGTTTTTGCTGGATATTGGTTAGTTATTTCGTACACAATTCGTGTTACTGTTGACCCATTGCAGAGGCTAGCTGAGGTACAGAGAGAAAAAGTAACATCAAGTCTTCTTGTGGATTATCAACCCCAACCAATGCTGCCTCTAGGTTACAAGTTTGAAAATGTAAAAAAAGAAAACAAGGCGATGCTGAGACAAGTAGCCCGCTCCTCATTTCTGTTTGAAGCTAGCAGCTCAAAGCTACTAGCAACACATCGGAATGTTCAACAGAGTTGGATTGTGGGTAACGTGGACACCGGGCTTTGACAAGGAAGGAAAACAGAATGAAAAGACAACAACTCTGCTTCTGCTGCATCAATTTTGATCCTTCTTTGTAACTGTCCATCTGGAGTTTGACACAGGAGTGCAACGCTGTATCTTTAGAAATCAAACACATGGAACAAAGCCTGTGGATCTTTTAATCTTCGCTGAAACAAAAGTAGAAAATTCGAACCTTGTTGTCCGTTGTAGCAGTGGTGAGCAAGTCAGCTGCGTGAGTCACCTTTAAGAATGTGCCACAGTCCAGTGGAGCAGAAGTGGAATTCCACATCTGCAATTATTGAACAGCAGGGAGCGAGTTAGGGGGAGTGGGCGAAAAGTCAGGCGAGGGTGGAAAGTTAGGAAACAACCAATAAAGCACTGACTCACAGCCAAATCCGTTTTTTATGTCTCTGTTTACTTTATTCTAAAAGAAACAGACAGGGCTATACTGTAAATGAGATGATACACAACATTGAGGAGGTAAATATTAGAGAAAGGAATGGCATGGTAAATAAATGCAGGCATCAGAGGGGCTTTTGAACACTCAGCAAACTGGCGTTCCTTAGTACAGGAGACAGCACACAGTACAGTACATCCTTTAGAGTCAACAATACAACGACTCTGTCATTCACACAAAATCATATTGGCACTTACTGTAACAGAACAAAATAAAAGTACTGGGTATATCCTCAATCCAGGCTACTTGGAAACAGGCGCACAGCTTCTTACAAACAGTGGCATAAGGCACTATGCTGCATGTATGTCTTTGTTGTTTCGTAAGTGGTACTGCAGAGTAGCTTCACATTCATTTTCAGAAATCCAACAATGATACAAATAAAGGCATACAGAACTGCTGGCAGAGGAGCTATGGACACATGTCCCTCGGATGGGACGGGAGACTATAAAGAATCCATGAAGTCAAAAACATACATGTGCACAAACATGTGTTATAAGGCACTGTAGTAAAACATTATATATGTAGTAAAAAAAAAAAATAAGAAAAGAAAAAAAAAGAATAGAGTAGGTGGTATATACACCCGGGCATTTTAACATGTTATAGAAAACATACCCTGAATGACTGTCTCTCCCAAAGTCAACAAAACAGACAAGACAATGGTATCATCTTTGTCAATCCCCCTGAAACAACTACTTCATAAAACCTCCCCAGACATTTTTTTTAATTCAACAAAGACTAATTTATGTTGCTGCAATATGCTTGAAAGGTTGTGGTTCATAAACCCTTTAATGTTTGTCTGTTTTGAATTCCTCAGTGAGAGGGTTTTGTCTGTTGACAGAATCTAAACCATGGTAAGGCCAGAAGACTCTCCCAAACTACAAGTACTGCTCCCTTTTCTCTGGTGGGGTACTTTTAACATTTGGTCTGCAATTCAAAAGGGAAAAAAAGACACGTTTCAGTCAAAGTACAGTCACAGCGAACAAAATAAACCCAAAAGATACATTTACAAAAAAAACCCAGAGGTCATAGGATATAAGTAAGATCATAAATCAAGAGGCTTTCAACTCATTGTTAACTTTGGGCCAATAAAAGGACAGGAGGGGTCGTAGGGGGATGTAGTAGAGGGTGAAATAGAGACCACCTCATTTCTTAAATAGAACGTCTGATCACGTATCCTTTAAGAGTCCATATTTACAGAAAAGGCTCAGAAGGTTGGGAAAAAATGGGAGAAACCAATGCATCTTGGTTCCCATTATAAATGATGAGGTGCAGATATAGTATTGAAGGAAGAGGAATACTCTACTACTAGAAGCCCAAATTTAGGGTCTAAGAGATAACAGGGGAAAAAAGGGGGGAGGGAAGACAGTGGTTGGACAGTCGGACAGTCCTCGATAAAAAGGCAGGGGCTGATCAGTCAGGGAAACTAGTTTCACTCAACAACTCTGCCCTGAATTAGAGGAGAGAAGAAGACATTCAGAGAAGAACAGGATTAGAGGACAGGAGGGGAAAGAAGAGACACATCAAGACTCTCACAACGGCTGTGAATTGTTAAGAGAGAAAGATGGGACGCTTGATGATTGTAAAGATGTTAGCAAAAAAGGTGGAAAGTCAATAAGGAGGCACATGAGAGGTGATGCTACATGTCAGCGAACAAATAATATACAATTTAAAGATATTACTGGTTTCAAATAAATATTAGTAATGATGGGCTGATTAATAAAGGTGAAACGCATCACTTTAAGTCAGATTTCTCTGGCTGTAGGCTACTTATGTTAGCTGCTAGTTCATTATCTGTCTTTTAAGGAATAGTTTGACATTTCGGGAATTGCTCTGAATCGCTTTCTGAGAAGTTAGCTGAGAAGGTCGATAATACTCTCACTTCTGTGCGCTAAATGTGAAGCTAGAGCCAAGTTTGCCTGCCAGCAGCTATCATGAGAATAATAATCTTTACTGTGCACAAATGTGGAAACTTTCCCTCGGCTTCACGGGTCGGTTTGAACACGCCACGGCAAATCGCAATACATTTTATAATGATAAATGAGACAATAATAAATAACACAAAATGCACAGTGCAGACAGAAATGACCATTACACAGGGCTAGGCTAGCTGTTTTCTGTTGCCTCTAGTTTGTCTGCTGAGCTGAGCTAACCTCACCAATGTGAGAATAACATTGATCTCATCATCTAACCCCCCCGCAAGAGAGTAAAAGGGCATATTTCTCAAAATGTCAAATTATTCCTGTAGACGTATATTTTCTTTTCTTTGGCCATAGCATTTATAGGTAGTTTTTTCAGACTTGTTGTTGTTCAATCCCTATTCAAAGCACAGCTGCCACTGACAGACCAGTGACGCCTGACATCCCCCTTTATTTAAAGGACACCAGGAATTTCCTCAAGACCCACAACCCCCCAATTTGAGAATAACAGAGCACTCCACAAACAAGTGTCTACCGAGAAAAGAGGCTGTACGACGGGGAAATGGGGGGACTGGGAGCGATTCTTAGAAAAGCTAATGGCTTTATTATCTGAGACAGTGATGGACCAGCCCATTTAGAAACACAAATGAAGGCAAAGTGATGTGGGGACTTGGGAGCCAATTTAGACTGGCTGTTAGGTTTCACAGGCTGTAATATGGAGTTGATTTGCTCCTGATATATATTGTAATTCATCACGATGAACACCTGTGGTCAGTTCCACTGCAGTAAAGCTACAACATAGTTTATATTATTTATAAAATATAACCGTTTTAAGCATCATGCTAGCTTATCGTACATTGGAAAGTATTAATACTGCACTAGACTCTTATAGCTTATGCTGATTATACTTGTGTGAGAAGTATGTGGATTAGCTTTGAAGACATTATGAGGTGAAGGGGTGTATGGATCTGGAATGATGGGGTTAGTAAATGGAGCGTAGCAACATGTGTCGATGAGAACCTCCACTTTGTCTTGGTGTTGAGTAAAATGGCGATCATTAACAGCATTCACGCTCCATACAAACTAAAGCAGACGCCTTTTGCCTGACAGTCCACCTCCACTCCTGCAGTTCTGACTGTGTCCTCGTGTGCGGCACTCATCAAGTGATCACTGCTGCCTCTTTTAAAGCAAGCAGGTTCCTCGGCTGTTGCAAAATGGCTGCCCGAGGCCTTAATTACACAGGACACTGAACACCTGCTTCTTTTATTGTCAGTCATTTTGGTTGGTTTCATTGCATATTCGCTGTCTTCATCAGGTTGTAGCTACTGAGATCACATCATCTGTATTGTAACCTGAATCGAGTTTAACATTCAGTTACTAAAAAGTACCACTTTACAGTTTGATTCTCGTGCTTTAGACTCATTATATTTGAAGTTGACTACTTTTAGGCCAAAAGAAATAAACAAATGATGGATCAAGCAATTCCTCACCAGAATCGTATTCTCAAATTCTGTTTATCGGCCTTCTTTCAGTGTGAGTAAATTTTATTTACCTTCTTCTTTCTTTTTAGAATGGGCTCACAGTCCTTTTCATCAGGTGGGCAGTTAATTTTATCTTGCTCACTATTAGTTTTGAAAAATAACATTCTTCTTCCTTGCCTCAGTTTCGGTACAGCTATCTGGATGGCTGCACCACACTAAATCTCCCTGGAAGAGCTTGTCTGCCTTGTGCCTCCCTTTGCTCTCTGTTTACCTTCAGCTGTGCTTTGAGTGTGAGCAGGAGTCATCTGTGTCCTCTGTGATCACGACCTAACTGACCAGTTTTCCTGGGTGAGACTGTACAAGCCAGCCTCTGTTTCTCCCACAACAGCAGAGGAACCGCTCGCCAACTTTTTCCAAGTTTTTGCACAGTGGTTTGGGGCTCTCCCTTAACACAACATAACTGCACCAGTGGAGTGTGAATACACAAAGCAATATGGAGGCAAACCACAGATGCAGCTCCAACCAGGAAGCATAGGACATGCTAATAAAAGTTCAGCAAGTTTTGCAGTACCTGTATTTCTAGCTCCATGTCCGTTCTCTCTGGGTATCTGGGATACACTTTAATATTTTGCCTTTGGACTCACTTTAAATGTGGTTTTGCTGCACCGAGAAACAAATGCTTTGATTTGTTACCTATTCATCTCTCATGAAAATGGATGACTCGGTATAAGTAGTGGTGATTTTTGCAGTCAGATTTAAGCAGCTGCTCTTATTTCTAGTGGATTAAATAATGCCATTAAGGCACATGTGAGGTTTCCAAGCTTGTCATTATATAAGTTAGCTGGATGATTGGAAAGGATGTAGGTTGTGTACTCACAAATAAGTGAAGTTTATAGCTTTTTAAACCTCAAAAATACATCCTACTGGTGGGCAGTGTGTTTGTATGCCAGTGTGTGAGTACTACATGATTGCACATGACAGTCTTTCTGTTTTGTTTCATTTTAGCAGGTATAACTTGCGGAAAAAAGGGAAAAGGGTGCCAAGCGTGTCCGATGCTCTCTGTTTGGGTGGCTGCTGGAAGAGGGTGGGTTTTACACGTACTCCCTGGCTGTGGAAGGCTGTGATTGGCGGTAATATTGCTGCCCTCTCATGTCGTCTTTAGAGCAGGAGCAGCACAGCAAAGAGCCGCCCAGGACCGTCAGACTGGCTGCCGCCCAGCCCACGAAGAGGGCGGAGCCAAACTCATACCTGTGCAGAAAAAGATGGAGGGGAAAGTCAGAAAGAGTGTAAGGTACCGCTGACGGAGGGTTGGACATCCTGAATCTTTTTATCCAGCCACATGCTAAAATGCAAAGTACCTAACACAGTGTTTACCAGATTAGTGTTAAAATAACTTTGAAAGAAAACTACCTTCATAGAAAATGTACAATTTACGACAGCATATTAGCTGTACTGAGCTGTAGGCCTACAGCTGTGAACAGTTAAAGCCAGCCATATTCAGAAGTCATTATTAGGAAATGCTAGCAGCTAAAACTAGCATTCGTTAGCCATAATTATGAACCTTTAGCAGCTCAAGCAAGCCATATGTTTATCAGGTATGATTATCAATTGAACAGGTTTTCTTTATTGATTCACAGTTCCAGTAAACATTTTATTTTTCTGTATATCACAACACCCACCCCATCCATGACGAAGACCTTAACATCATTATATAAACAGGTTAATGTACCTAAATCAATTTTAAATAATAGTGAGTGCTTGGTAATAGCTTTATCAGGAATAATATAGACTATTAGCAAGTAAAGTTGGACGTGTTATCAACCTTGACTAACTAGCAGTTAGTAGCAAAGCTAACCATATTTATGTTTAAGAAAATGCTAGCAGGTGAGGCTGGCTATCGTCACAAGTCACAATTAGCAATAACAATTTAAACTACCCATAGAGCCCATTTTTATTATTTATAGTCCGACTGCAGGAACATGCAGTCTGTGGTTGTGAATGGTTCTGTAACTCTGAACATTGATGGGTGCTGAACACAAGCCTCACAACCAGTAACTATTGTACAGTATTGATTTAGACTGGAGGCAATTACAGTTTGTCACCAGTTCCAATATTAGGACAAGGGATGGACAATTCTTTTGATGTAAAACTACTAATACGTATTCAGCATCACTGATTTGAAAAGATGAGATAGGGCTGGGTTGTCAGATATATCAATAAACAAGATAAAAAGAATGTGGGAGGGCAAACAATAGGGAGAAATGAAACGCCAAACTTTTAAATTATTTCAGTGCAGTTATGTAAACACTCAACAGATCAGAGCTACTTTGGAGACAGACGTCGTCCTTTTTTTCTGGTTTCTGTTTTGTACCTCCACAAATCTTCTTCTCAACATTGCGCTGTTGCACAACATTTGTCTCATTATATGCAAAACGACTCGGATTACTTTTTTAATCTGCTTTTTTTTGGTCTAATGTGTCATACTGTTGTTTTTTCAGACACAGTAGAAATGCAACTTCAATGAAGGGAGTTATGTTCCTGGGCTCAATCATTCCTGGGATTATTTTGTCATAAGGCTTAAACAGCAAATGCAATATTGTGTTCACTTCGACTGTATGCTGAAAATTAATTTTTCTCCAATGTTAATAATACCAGCAGTAAGAATTTATATGCAATATGCATGCATGCAGATAAAGATGTGTCACTTCAGTGTGACCATCAGTCATTAGCAAGGCTCTCATGCTTGATATTCCCAAATTATGGAAACTTTCCCTTTCACTGTTGATCTTGATAACAATGTTTCTGAGAGCATTTGAGGGGCAACAGCATTCTAATCTATAGAAAATGACTATTCGATGGAAGGTAACATACAGTGGATAATCTCCCATCTGAGTTAGGGTGAGATTTCGGCAGCACATACCTGGCGTTGGGCGGTGTATTTGGGTTGAAGAACTGATAGGACACCTGAGTGGCATACCAGGACACAGACACCAGAGTACATAGACCTGCGGAGGGGAAAAAAGATTAAGCTGAGCGTTGTGGTTCTCTGTATCAATTAATCCTGAAAACATTCACTGAAGCTAAAACAACACACAAATGAATTGGGGAATCCTTGTTAAGTTAATTTTCTCCCCTGGGCTTGTGGTTTATGTCTGAGGTCCGCGGCTAATGCTTCTAAAATGACCACTTCCTGTTTACAGCGGGGACTCTAATTACCCACAAGACCCCCAGTGAGGCTGGAAAAATGCCCGACCACTCTTCCTAAAATGCACTGGTTTGTGGGGAAACGCTGCAGTATATTTCTGGTTGTGAAATGGTCACAACCAAAAAGCAAAGAGTCGCACCTGCGAGCAGGAAGAGAGCTCCTCCGGTCACGGCGATACGGGTTTTGGTGGCGGGGTTGTTATCTCCCACCTTGGTGCACTTCATGCCCACCACGCTGACGATGATGCCGATGAAGCCCAGCAGTACTGACACTACCATGAGGGCCCGACATGTCTGGATGTGGACTAGATAGAGGAGAAGAAAAGGGGGAGGCAAAGGTCGCAGAGAGGAGCGCAGAATGGTGGACGACAGAGATACAATAGAAGATATGAAGGCAAGGAGAGGGAGGAGAGTGATGAGAAGATGAGAGGATGAGAAAACAAATAGTCTTTTAGTCCTTCATTTGCAATAAAGCAAAAATCTGTGCACATTAAAGTGATAATTACAAAGGAATGAAGCTACACACACCATGCAGGGTTGATGGGAGACCACATGCATTTACGACAGAAAGCTCATTAGAGAGAGTCCACCACTGTCCAGGGTAATTTCAACTTTTTTATATCCAGAGGTGACTTTCTTGGCCAAGCTCTGGGACCTTAAATGATCCACCAAATGGTCTCAAGATCATTCCACTGTGGTTTTGCCTTCTCGAAAATCGAATGTGTCTGCCCACACAGGCCTCAGCGCACACATAACTTAGTGGGAGGAACATATTTACACATATTTACACTCACTCATACTGTATGTCCAAATGCACAATATCCGCACACATGCAACTGCTGTAGGTGGAAGGAGACACAGATGAAACACACAACTCTCTCTCTCTCACAGAGCAGCTGTAGGAGGGCCTGCTTTACATGTTTCGCACAGTGGGATTAGTGTGGCTTTGTCACAAAGCAAGATTGTTTTCACGGGGCTGTCGCCACAGCGATCAGACGTTACTGCCTCAAACACAGCCGCTCATGAACACGTTAACGCGGAAGCAACGCTAAGCGCTTAATGATACTGTCAAAACACCGGTGGAGTGTGTCTTATTTACAATATGGGATTGCTGAAATCCCAGCAGCGGTGGAAAACATGCAAAGTCCAATACCCTGAGTCCGATATCTGACAAAGCTGACAAATATGGTAATTAAAGTAAACATAACAGAGCCTTTCATACACGTTTAACAGCCAAAGTCGGAGGCATTAGTTTCAAATAACAATGGCTCAAAGTGTGAGCCAGTCTACAGAAGACAGGCAAAAATTAAATTACATTAAAGCCACAAACACGACGTCACTGAAAAGACAGAAACAGAAAAAAAGGCAATAGAAAGGCAAAAGAAAACTGCTTGACAAAAAAAACAAAGCATTTCCTTAGAACGTTCAACTGCATTTCATGTTCTTTAAAAGTTAGACAATGGACCTTGAGCAAACATTTGTTGGTTCTTTTCCGTTTCCGACAACAAGAATGAATTTCGCTCAACTAGAACAGAGTACAATAACTAGCTTGTAGTCCACCAACTTTTTTTCTTTTTTTTTCAGTTTGACCTTCAAAACTTCAAGTGGAACATGAGATAAGATTTTCTTGGTCAAACTATAATGTCAAAATGAACTTTACCACTTAGGCAGAATAGAAACAAATAGAGTTTGATAGAATAGAATAATATTTATATATCTTCAGTATCTTCATAGAGGGGAAAAACCTAATAAGA
>JBCAUF010000061.1:3433022-3444540 GCA_038406115.1 Haemulon aurolineatum | reverse complement strand
AAATACTCATTAGTGCATTAATGTGTATTCATCCACGTCTGAAAATAGTCCCAAACAAATGTCTTATTTACTCCTGAAAAAAAAACCACAGCTCCCACAGTACTTCAGAAGGAACCAATGGGTTTGAGGGCTGAGTGCCCATACGGGTAAGTGACAAATAATGGCCATTGATGTGGACATTGGACAGTTGGTTGTCCACTGATTGGGCTGATGTGGCTACTGGGCAGATGATCCAAAATATGATCAAAACAAGTGTTTACTAACTGTGAGCAGTGCAAAGTGAGAATCTAAAGCGCAAACAGAACCACACTTTCACATGAGCGCACAGTGTGGAGCAGACGGTCGGCCACATCAAACACAACACCATGCGTTTTGTCTCTAATGTGAAAGTGAATGCAAGATAATGATGCAATGTGACGGCAGCAGGTCAACGTGTCTCTGATATCATGCCCAGATGTTTCCGGTCTGAAGAGCTGTCCTTTCAGCACCACCAGTCCACACTCTTCTGACAACAACAGCCGACCTTCTCAACCGTGCATTATCCCGATCATCATCTCCCCTTTTTGAACAGGACGCCCCAGCAGAACCCCGCCGCCGTTTCCACCACGGCTGCTTGGCTACATCAGTCGAGCGCGGCACAGTCTGCTGAACAATTATACCCACCATCACATGCTGCTCCTGCTGCGAATGTAGCGCCCGGGAAGGAGAGCGCCCATCCTTCAGAACTCAAATCAGCGCTACGGTTGGATCAAACCGACGCCAGAGGGGCGTTTAATCGAGAGTCAGACTCGGGAGTGCCTTCCCTGACCCCGGACACATGGTTGGGTGCCGATCTGCTCCGTTTCATAATCTGTCTGGGGAAACACCTGAATAAACCTGTGATTGATCAAGAATGCTCAGTCACGACTTCTCAAGTCTGCTCGCATTCAGAGGTGCGCCGAGTTAACTCTTCACAAGGGCTTTCTTTTGTGTTTGTCTTCAGTCACAATCTGTCGTCGCTGGGTGTGTTAATGGACAAATGGAACAATGTGCGCGTGTGGGGAAGACAGAGCGCATTCTGGGAATATCTCTGGTGTTTGGCTCAACACTGCCCTTTTCTTCTCCTAACAGCCCCTATTCATCCGCCAGGACAATACGCTGTTCTTATTGCTGCAATGAACCAAAGGAGATGGGAGATCAGCTCGGGCAGCCCGTCACACACGACGCCACAGAAAATGTTTTGATATAATGACTCGCCCCGGGGACGCCAAAATGTTTGCAAAGCGCCTCATTTGTTGTTTCAAGGCAAGTGTGCCGCGGCAGCAAGGACCCCGTGAGCGCATCGCTCTCAAACCGCCGAGAAAAACAAACAGACTCGCCGTTGTTTTGTCAGGACGACTTCAGCCCGAGCCCAGCCCCCGTGGTCTGTCATTAGAATCTCTAATGGGGTGATTTAAGCAGACAGCAGATGGATGGATTCCTATAATCTCCGTGCCATTAATTATGAGTCACTTGGTCCTGCTTACAGATTGGAGATGACAGGAGGCTCATATTCTGAGCTAATTTATGTCTGAACCCCACATTCCTGACCTCCTCCCACCCCTCACATATAATGTTTCGTGATGTTTCGGAGTTTTAATTTAATTTCATTAAAGATTCGAATAGCAGCATTTTAAGTGAGATTTACAGCTTGTGAAATAAATGCGTCCCACATGGCGAGGGCTTGGGGACTGTTTTATTTATGTATGATACGCGTGGCCAAATGAATGGGTCAGTGTTTTGATCGACTGTACAATACAGAGATATTTCTCAGGGTAGCTTGGGTGGGAAAACTGAAGGCAAAGGTTTTCTCTGGATCTTTTCTTTTCTTTTCGTCACACTGGCTGATGAAGACTATCAAGGAAAATGAGATGAGAACAGCCAAGAAAGAAAGCAAAGTGCAAATACAGTTTGAAGTATGTGATTAAAAGGATGAGAGAAGCCTTTGTTGGTGATGCCGTGCACACAGATTATTGTCTTGCTTGAATTTTAAATATGCTTCTCCTTTATCTCACAAATTGTATCACTTAATCAGCCGCATGAAATTTTCAACCCACGAGGATTTTTGCATATTTTCTTAATTACATCAAGTTTCAAACATGATAATAATCATAAAGTCACAATGTGCCTACAGCAGCATATAATCCTTTAGGAAGCTACCAAACAGCTGCTAGAACTTCATTAGCTCACAGTCGCACATCAGCGTAACAGCCGGTAAAAGGTGAAAGCCTCTACGAGTTAGTGAAGTTTGTGGCCCGAGCCAAATTCAAACGTGGTACTCACTGTCCAGCGAGAGCATGGAGTCAAAGATCTTGCACTGCACCTGTCCTGTGCTCTGCGAGGCGCAGCTCATCCACAGCCCCTCGTACAGACCCACGGCCGTGATGATGGCGTCGCCGGCGTACGACGACTGCTTCCACTGGGGCAAGGCGGTGGTGGAGATGATGCCGATCCAACCGCCCAACGCCAAGAAGTAGCCCAGCAGCTGGAGACCTGAGTTGGCCATCCTTCTCTAGCTCTGTCCCCCCTTTTACGTCTGCCTGCTCTCGCTCTTGCACTCCCTCTTTCACTTGCGACAGCTTTTGTTTAGGGTGACCCTGGTCTCGTCGCCCTTTCTTTTGGGGGAGTCTTCGCGGACACACCTGTGGCAATCCTAGTCACTTGTTTCACTTTTGTCTTCACTATCTGGTCCCTCTGAGCATCTCCCTCTGCCTCTCTGCTTCAACTCTCATCTGTAGAGCTCCCAGACTTGTCTCTAACACTTTCTTTCTTTCTTTCTCCTGCTCACCACGTCCCGGGTTGAGTTTTTTTTTCTTTCCCCCCCGTCAGCGATGGGATGATGAGTTGATGTCTCCCCTCGGGGCTGTCCTGTCTGATTCCTTGCTCTCTCTGGGGCTCAGTCAAAGTTGAAGAAAGGCTTTTTCTGGTGGTCAGTGGTTCAGTTCATCAAGCATCGTCGCTGGGCTGCCTCACTCTCTGCATGGCTTCTTCCAGTCCTCGCTCGCTCTCTCTCTCGCTCTCTCTCTCTGCTGCTCGCTCACTTTCCCCCCACTACAATCTTTCCATCTGCTCCAGGCTCAAGTGGCTCAATGAGGGGTACCAGGAAAAAAAAAGTAAAAAGAAAAAAGAAAAAACTTGAACACAAAAAGTCCTTAACAGGCTGACCACAGAGGGATGGGGTGAAGGGCTGGCCTGTGATTGGACTCTTCTGTGTTGTAGGAACGCCCACTGGGAGGAGAGAGAGATGGGCTGGTTGGGAAAATAATCAGTGTTTCAAACAGAGAGGGAAAGAAAAAGCAAAAGATGTAGCTCAGGGGGGAAAACACACACATAGGTAGAATCCATTCATGCAAAACAGCCAAGAATTTCCCGCAAAATCGTCCCACTGTTGAGAACCTCGAATCCGTACCTTTAAGCATTCAATCACACCCTTGAGGAAATGTCAGCATGCCGTTTTACCTGTTGCTGGCCGCATTGATCCTTTAAACGCTTGCCGCCCCCGCTGGAGGTGTGGAGGCGGTGGTGGTAAAGTGCAACAAACAACACGTAAATCAGCATCCAAACAATGCCCGGCTGAAAAGGACGTGTCACATCCAGACAGGCTCTCTTGGAATTATGGGCCGCTGGGGCAAGCCTCCCGCATCACCATGGCAACCCGCGACAAATGAAGAGAGAGAAAGAGAGCGGCCGAGCGAGAGTTCAGCCGACTGTACATCCTTTTGCGAGCCGCGAACGCAGACACACTCCAGCCTTTTGTGTCTGCGTTCACGGGAGCGCGGGGACCTCGCTTTCCCACAGCTTCGCGCCCTATCAGCTCTGCTTCAGCGCCGCTCATTAAATTAGCTTCAATCTCGCCGACTGGCTAACTAACTAACTCAATCATTCCATTCTGCCAATTAGACTGTCCACACACTCGGACTCGGAGACATGGCCGTTTTCTCACATCTGTAAGAGACATGTCTCACCCCCACCCTGCTCACACACACCAACGAGCCCGCCGACACAACACCCATGTTCTTGCCTCTACGCTCAAAGTTGAACAGACTCTGGATGTGAAAAATATGACTCACCTATGCAGAAATATAAAGACAGACAAATGAGAGAATGGGACATTGTTGAGGGTCTAATTATTTTGTGTAAATGACCTTCCTATTCTCTCCACTTTTTGATTTCTCTTCTTTTTGTATTCCCTGACCTTTTGTTTCTTTTCCTTGAACTTGAACTTCATCTGCCATAACATCAAAAAAAACACCAGAACATGTGAACACGCATGTGACCGCACTTATCCGGCACCAAGTATGTCTTTGAAAACCCTTCACTACACACACACACACACAAATTCACATGTACACACACATATGGCTGTAGAAAGAGCCATACATGGAGGTCTACCGATATCTAACCAAGCCTGGATTGGTATCGTCCAAGCTTCACCATTCTCTCAATAGGTTTACATATTCAGGGTGTATGTACGTGTGACCGTAACCATTGTGTGTTGAGGTTTTGCGGCGTCTAATGAGGGCTTGACATTTGGGGTAAGTTGTGGTCAGAGCACGGAGGTCAGCTGAGCCCAAGAGGCGAGAAGAGATGAAAGAGAGGCAAAACAAGTGCTCTGATCCAGTGTGGGTGGAGGGGTGGGGGCTCCTATAAGGCTCTGGAGGTCTTTCTGAGTTTGAATCATAACAACACACTGCCACTGGTGGGTTTATGGCGGCGCAAGTTCAAGTGAAGAACTCAGCTCTGCAGTGCAAACAAGCTTGGATCATAGAGTCCTCATACATAGATGGACAAATAGCTTATCTGTCATTGCCTTCCAAAATTACCTGTAGAAGAGTTCCTGATCTGGCACAAAGTTTATCATGCCCTTCCAGAATACATATTAACATCTGAAAAATGAATCGTGTTTTGTGATCTGCCAGCTTCATGGATTAGTTTCAGTTGAATGAAGGCAGCTAAACTACTTGGCAGAGGTGGTCATGCAGCAAGGAAATCAACTTTGGCTATTGATTGGAGATGTGAGCCGCCTTCTCTTGAGCATCAAAGTGTTATATCAATGTCAGTAAATCAATACTGAGCCTTTGCTTCTCAGAGACAAACAGAGACAGATTTCGTTCCTTTTTGCCCAGTCTCAAGAGGTTGCTTTTCAGGTAAATGCAAAAATATGCCATTTTTGGCATTTCACCAGACGACAATGCAGGATTGTTTTTTGTTAAGACCAGTCTCCTTGGAAACGTGTCTCTAAAAGTTTGTTAAGAAAAGACAGCAGATGTCACCTATTCAAAACTACATTAGCTGACTTGTTGTTTATGAGTAGCACACTCACACTGTCATGCTGGTGTCATACACGGACATATTTTAGGGAAGATATGTCTGGGACATAAGCACATGAACAGTGAAGGAGAGGATAGCTCAAGCTGGTTTATTTCTATTACCAATTATGCTCTTAATTTAATTTACATGGTACACTACATGGACCTTTTGTCAATTCCTTGTAATCCTACAGGGGGTGCATATTAGATAAGATTTCAGGCACACATTTTTACACATTATTACACAGATTCAACAAACAAGAAATTAAATGGTAATTAGAGAGTTTCAGAGGTAGATTTAATTTGGAACCAGATTAGCTGTTTCTTGCTGCTGACTGAAGCTTCATATTATAATAAAGATAATAAACAAACCTTCCTTGTCCGAAAACTGAAGTGATGCACTGGGGACTTTTTCCCATAAGCTTACAGTGTAAAGGAAGAGACTGTATGCTTGCATAGGAATGAATGGGGCTCCACCTCAGATGCTGTATTTGGTTCTTCATATACATCCATGCTTAAGGCAGTAGTGCATAAACCAATCGGTGACCTCACAGTGAGTTTACACTTGTTTTTAGCACTCAACATGAGAGCAGTGTCAGTCATTTTGTTAAGCTTTCAGCAAAAAAAAGACTGTTTCCCAAAATGTCAAACAATTTCTTTACATTCCTTTACACCCTTTCTTGTCAAGGGTTTGGGTATTGTAAGGCTAAACAAAGACTAAAGAACTTTGTGAAGGTTGGGGAGAGGAAACATATCTCATTCATCTCTAGTGGTGTCATTTTAATTGCAACATCTCCTTTGAGAAATAATGTCAGGGACATTATTAGTCAGAATAATCCAGTTTTTCATTGGGTCTATTTTTTTGGTGGCACTTGCATAGCTTCATACCACCTGCAACAAGTAGGGGAAATGTTGTTGCTTTTTTAAAATGTGTTTTTTTAGTTTGGGTGAAACAACACTTAAAATATTTTTGCTGAAACCAAAGGTTATCACCAGGAAAAATCATACATCTTTGCATCCTTCACTTTCACTACACTGCTACAAACCAGTCAGATTGTTAAAAGAAGGTGTTATTACAGATAAACTTTACAGAAAAGACTTCCTGTTCACGTAATCATTCATCCTGAGATCCCTGCTCTATCAGTCTGCTCCATCATTCCCGATGTGGATACACCCCCATCTCCTCTCTCAGCTCTTATCTCTTTGATATGGCTCTGCCCAAACAGGAAACCCGCAAATGTGGTTAGCACAGCCTCATGCCCATGCACACACAATTAAGACATCAGGGGCCTATCAGATTAGCTGGTGTTGTCAGGGTTACGGCGAGACACATGTGGACATGTAAACAGTATTGGAGGAGAATTATGTAACACAACAGGCAGGTTGTGGATTAGTCTATTTGAAGAAACACATTACTCAGTGAAGCAGATTCACTTTGATGTCACATGAAGGAAATTTGTATGCAGTCATACATCTGGAAGATACTAGATAATTGATATCACTTGGGATGCAGACTTGTACATGAGTTAGCTGTATTCCCAGAGACCTTGTAGCGCTCTCCAGTAAACTATAATTACAGAACGTCAAGCCTTCAGTGTTTTTCACCCAGAAAGCCCACATGAGATGGTGGCGTCTGAATGAATGCTAGCTCAGCACAGGAATGAATAATGTATGCCTGTGCTCCCGAGGAGAGCCTCCTCTGGTCCGGCTCAAGTGCCCCTGAAGAGACTGTTGGCTATGCTCATTATGGAGTTGAACAGGGCGTCTTTTGCCCAAAGTAGACAGCAGCATCAAGTGCCATGATGCACAAAAAAACAACATGGAGAATGTGGGGGAGAGAAGCGGTTTGAGGGCTGAATGTTTGCTGAGGTTATTGTTGTTGACTGATGTCCTAATTGCTCTGATTATGTCACTTTGGAGGCTTAAATCTCAAAGCTGCTCTGTGAGGGGTCGATGGGAGCATGGATGCCCAATGACACACTACATCAAATGACATACAGAGGCAACGCGTTCTACGAATTCTTTTCACTTGGCTGTTTGCTAAACTCTCTGTGGTCACCTTTCCTTTCATGCCTGGCTTCAGTTCATCTGTTGGGTCAGCGCCTTCTGGTGATGGTAGTCATGAAGCGTGTGAATGGAAGGAGACCCCTCTTTTCGATCCTCTCCACCCATTTACCCTCCAACCTGCTTATCCCACATGACGTTCCTGTCCTACCATCTGTTCCTTCCTCCTCCTTCCTTCCAGTTCCTCACCAGAGGATGCATGGTTCAGTGGGTGCCATCAGTTACTCCCTCTCTCCATCGTCTCTCCCCACCTCTTACCTCTCTCCCTCTCCCCAGATTTTCCAGACCCCTGCCGCACTAAGCTGAGCTTAAGAGTCAGCTGAGCTGATCAAAGACCGTAGCCATGTAGTGGCTAACAAGAGGCGAGAGTTCCCAACGACACAGGACCTCCCAGGGGTTTCCGCCGCTATAGACCTACTGTAACTAGAATGGACGTGGAGGGACCCGGGCTGATTATACACTCTGCCTGTGTGACTGCATGAGTAGCCATGTGGTAGACATACACAGATGACTCTCTGTTTTCCTGAGAACATGTATTTATTCTGGTGGAGGCTGATGTCAGGTCCATGGGACATTTACCGGCTTGCTCTAGTGCCTGTAAGTCTGCAGAGAGAGCCACCCTCCATTACCCAGCATCCCCCTTATACGTACGTGGGGAAGGCCTAGGTGTTGTTCCCACCACTCTCCTCCCTCTCACCCCACCACCGACCACTCTCCTCGTCACGTCGACCCCTTCCAGTTGCCTCAGCATGCACTGGCCCCCTATTATCACTCTAATTAGCCCTAGCAGGCTTTCCCTCCTCTTCCTCCTCCCTTTGTTCCCCATTTCTTCATGTGTCCTTCATGACCTTTTCCCTCTGTTTTCCTCCATACTGCTCATACAGCATATACTGTAGCTCTGCTGTAAGCCGCCAGTTGAACCCAGCAGGAATGATACCACAATCCTCTACAATGACGTTGTTGGAAAAGGCACAGTAGTCCTGTATTGAAAATTCAAACTTTCATTCAAAGATGGGAAAAAGTTATGATCAGAAAAGATTTGCCTCAATTTCCCTGTTGTTGGTGCACTTACTATGCGCTAAAGCAAAACTTGAGGACAGTGGACCAGAACAGACCTGTTACACCAACCTGTGCTAGAAGTAATTAAAGGAAGCGTTTTGTATTTAATACGAGGTTGTTAAATGATGGATAAAGGTAACATGAGGCTCTTTGCACACTTGTTAAAATGTTAGCATGTCAACAAATCTGACAAGTCACGTTAGCATGTCACCAAAACAAGATGGTGAAGGCAATGGGAATGAACAATTCCAGTTCAGGATTAGGCTAACTAGCTTGTGTTCAAATGAATATTTATTTGTTTTATTCTCATTGATTCTATCAGTACGACATGATTAATTGAGTGTAATTAATAAAAATAAATGTCAGCAGAAAGTAACATGAATGTATCTATTATTTAAAACCTCAAGAGCTAATGATAATGATGACTTCATTCCATCCGAGGAGGGCCTTGACGTATGGATGAAAGCTAGTAAGTGAACCTTGATTTTTCCTCTTAACAAATACAAAATGTTACTCACTGCGTAATGGAGATTGTGTGTTGTCTTCTTACTTAATTCAGGAATTCGAGACAATGATTTTCTTTAAAGGTTTGAACTATAATTATATAAGAATGTGGTAACTATTTGTTTCTTTGCTCACTCACTTTCTAATTTTCAGTCTACTCTTCATCTACAATACCAACATAAGTTACCCAGCCTATGCTTTGTCTTTGTCTTCTTCCGTCATTCCCTTCCTGCCTTCCGCCTCTTGGCACCTTATTACTCGCCTCCCCTTGTACCATGCAGGCACTAGAACAAAATCTCCTGCACCTGCCTGTCCAGGCTCTATCCGGTTCCCTGAATTCCTGAAAGCACTGTGCCATTTTGATCCTCCAAGAAAATCGGGGACGTGGAGGGGAGATGAGAAGGAAAAAAAAAAAACAGGGGGAACAGAGAGGGGAGCAGGAACCCTTTTAGGACTGCCATAGTGCTGGTGGTAGTGGCGGGGGCTCCTCTTATGAGTGAGCATTTATCTGGAGCCGGAAAGAGCTTTATTGTAGTCCAGGGTTAACTCAGGGCTCTGGAAAATGACTGCTTTTAACGGGGTCCCCAGAAAAAAGCCTTTCTGGTCTGGAGTGGGGCCTCTGAGTTCCTCTGTAGCAGGACAGCTTCCTCTCACACTAAAGTAGGCCCACCTGGAGATATAAAGTTTGACGGCTTTGAGAACAGTCCAGGGATTTTAGTGCCAATTTCAATATCTTCACCTCAGTAAAAACAGTTATATACTGCAGATTTTTGCTAAAATATTCTTTATTTCCTTTGAAGAAACGATGGCTGTACAGAAGTGTAAATGTATTGGCTCAATAAATGATAACGTATATATGCATAATTAAAGGATTATATGAGCTGATCGCTTTGCAAAAATATTCAAAAGGTAAGGTAAGGTAAGGTAGGCTTTATTGATCCCGCATAGGGGAAACTATTTCACCACCAGGACAGGGAAACTCATACAGCCAACAAACAGCACAGAGACATCAGAGAACCATAAACTCAACACCAGATACGGAACAAACACAGTAAAGGCCAATGAAACATGATTAAAGTTGGTACAATAAAAAGAAAAGGACTTGTCTGTATAACTGTCCACCTTCGTTACTTTGATCCATAGTATTTATTTTAGTATCCTTAATATTTTGGTGCTATTCTGATTTATTGCAATTTTACTTATTTTCGTAGTTTTTAAAATGATTTTTGTTAGTAATGAGACTGTATCCAGCAAATTAATCAATAACAGAAACATGGTGACATTTCTACAACAAAGTCTGACAGGACAAAAAAAAAGTTCATCAAAGGTCAAAGCCATAAGTCTGTCTGAATGTTTACAACAGGACAGACTGAGTGATAACAATGTTCACTTTCATTTCCCATGCCCAACAGGGTCTGCTAACCAAGGTTCTTGTGTAGAAACTGGACTGTTGTACTGTGTACGTTGGACTGACCGTGTTTCTTCATAGTGATGTCACCATGTTCCCAGAGTACAATAGAGACACAATGTCATTATAACCAATAAAAAATATGGTAAGAAAAAATAAAATACAAATGTTCTGTGGGACCCAAGTTGTAAATAAATAGAATTATCTAGAATTAAGTTAAGTTTGAACCCTTCTAGCAGCATGCCATTGCATAAGCAAAATAGATCAACAACTGGATGGATTGCCATGAAATATTGTACAGACATTCAGGGTGCTCAGGGGGATCCCCTGACACCATGGTTGAGCTCTCTCAACAAATCTGATGTGGATTTCCATGACATTTAGTGTCAGCATTCATTCCCCCCCTCAGGATGATTTATTATTGCTTTGGTGATTATGTACATTTTCATCTAGCGCCATCGTCAGTTCAAAATGTCAATGGTTCTTTCATGGTTCCTGTCGATTCAGCAGGTAGAGCTGTAGGGAGAATCATTGGTATATAATATAAAAACCTGAAGGACATGAGCTTTTAAAATACTCATACATTTTTCAAACTTGTGTGTGTCCTATGCTTGATTACTCTGCTGAGGTTTGAGGTCTTCAAAATATTTCCATGAGTGAATCAGTCAAAAGCAGTGCTATAAGATCTTTCATGGGTGAGCAGATATTTGACATGACCGTCAGACAACCATTCAGGTGGGAAACAGATCTTATATCACTCATTACACTGCTCTCTTCACCCGACTCCCTTGACAAAAACAGTCATTTTACCCTACAGTTGCTTTGCTCCCATCATCATTTCTTTGCGTTATATCGCGACTTCTATTGTTTTGAAGGGTTTGTTCAGATTACCAAAGTCAAACAATGAAAACATTTAATCAGCATTCCAAGTATCATGCCACACATTTTGCTAAATTCTTCATGTTTGACAGTGATGGCGGAAATCATAGAAGGCTGCTATGTGATTTCCATCTGTAGACCTGCTATGAGAAGTCAGAAGTCCTTGAATGCCGGCACACTGTCAGCACAGTGAGGACGGATGCACAGCGCGCCAAATGTTTTGTTGAGATGACCTTCAGTCACTATCTGTGAGAAATTCACTTGAGTGGTGTGGTTT
>JBCAUF010000061.1:3403256-3413340 GCA_038406115.1 Haemulon aurolineatum | reverse complement strand
TTTTTAAAATGTTTTTCTATTATTTCTTAATAATTAAAAGAACAGAGCCAATGCTGTTACATTACTTTTAGACATTTTTGCAGGTTTCAAAATTAAACTTTCCAGTTTTTTGTGTTTTTCCTACAAGTAAAGCAAATTATTACATTGCATGCATTGCACGAATGGAGGCTGCTGGTAAGAAACTACAACTACACATCGATTCCTTGTGATGCTGATTTTAGTCTTTATAGATTGTCCATACCTTTTCCTCGTGAGCGGGGTCTAGGGTGAACCACAGTGCCACAGCACACCTCTGGCCCTTGGTGACGGCTCTGACGCCGTGGGGGTTTTCTTTACCGGCTCCGAACCCGACCACGCGGCCGCACTGTGGACGCACCTCGGCCTGGAGAGGGGGACAAAATATAAGACATGCAACATTTAACAGCAGAAGAGCTTGATGTCTATTACAGTTTATATTTGTAAGTGCTGCACATGTTAAAAAAAAAGAAACATACAGCTGAAAACTTACCGTTACTGTTTTAGCATCCAGTTTAGTGAAGATGAAGTCTCCTCCTTCAAAGTCATCGTTCAGATACAGGATGGCGCTGTTGGGCACGGGGGCATGAGGATATTTGAGTTGATTGGTTGAAGGTTAGACTTTTTCACCTCTGTATGTGTGTGTGTGTGTGCTCACCTGTAGTCCCTGTGTGTGTATGCGGGGGCTTCCTTGATACACTCGTTCATCTCAGAGACCAGCAGACAGTTGTCCGCGTGAACAGGATGGCTCAGGTCCTCGCGATCCTCCTGCTTCTCTGAATGAACAAAAGAGCAGAGAGAGAAGTTCAGCTCAGATCACCGACCAAGACCACTGCTTCCAAAAGCACTGTGTGACAAGGATGGTCTAAGCTAACCTAGCATTAACAGTGGGTTAGTTAGTTAGATAGACTCTCATGAGTGCTGTAACAAACCCACAGAGAATCATTACTCAGCTCTTCAGACCTTTTTAACATCTTTTAGCGCTTTGTTTTCCTGCCATTTGCTCTGGTTTCATCAACCTGGTTTCCAGCTGTTTTCAGGGCCCAAACAAGCTCAATAAACTCACTGTTCACTGTCCGCCCAGCAACAAACAGCAGTCAATGTCAGTAACTACATGTATTGAGCAGTTATTTTCTCAGGAGTTGGTGGAGACCAAAAACAGAGCTAACGGAGAGAGATGCTAATAGCATGTGATAATGTTATGCTAATGATATAAGATTACACCATATTTATAAGGTGATAATGCAGCATACCATTGTTGTGCTACCACTCAGTGGCCAAAAAGTCAGTTGAAGCAGCTTTAACTACTGAATGGGTCAAATTTGAAATTAATAATTTAGACCATTTTTCAGATCATCAGCGGCTGTTTGGCTCTAAAGTTGGTCAGTCTAAATATACACACACAGAAGTACATCTATCTTTTGAGAGGTCTTATGATTGATATGATCAGTTTTACAATTAATAGACAGCATAGTTGCCACATTAATTGACAACAAAGTTCAAATCATGTAACCTGGTTTACAGGTTACAGCTTTTCAGCAAAAACTATAATTGTGCCTTTTTCCAAATATGATGCAGTCGTCTCTGGGTTCATCTGTGACACCTCCTGCACTGCATGTCACTATGTTCTGACCTGTACTATTTTCCTTAATAATGGTCACTGAGGCTCATGAGCAGTTTTTGGATATATTTGCCACAAAAAAAACCCACACACACAAATTATGTAATTTCTCAGAAAAGAAGTTAAAAAAAATGAATAAGCTATGTAAGATATATAAAGTAGATTATACAGTAGGCTTTTATTTTGCTGTGTTGAGTAATACTGAGGCTATTACTGAGAGAAAACAGTTGCGCCCTGTTGCGAATTGCTTGACATAAACAACTCAAAAGAAAAGAACAAAGCCTTTCAACTTGAGATGAAGGAAAATACTGTCTCAATTCTGGACTTCACCCATTTTCCCTCCTTAGAAGACTGAACTCATTCTGTTGATGGAGCTAAAAGTTGTGATGGATCATCTTATGGATGAACCCACGGAGGAAACTTCTCTCTTCGTCTCTCTTAGGGATTAGTCTCCTCCACAGAAACAAATACCAGCAAACTGTCCTCGCCTGACTTACCGTCGATGGCGGAGCGGCAGACCAGGTGGGAGTAGGAGAAGTAGAGCGGAGTGTCCAGATGGAAGTACGACGCCAGCACCTTCCTCACCTTCTCGCTGAGGTCGAAGAACAGACGAGCGCTCTTCAGCGGGACCTTCCCCTCCTGTCCGAGCTGCAGAGGGTGGAAACATCATTTAACGGCAGCTACAGAGAGGAGACCACGGGAATGTTTTCCACAAACTTCTAATTCATTAATGCTAGTACGCAGAAAGTGTGGCTGTGCGGGACGACAGACCTTCACAGCCTTCAGGACTGTGACTCCCTGGAACATCTCGCTGGGTGAGTGGGGGGACGGCTGGCCCCTGTAGCCGTCGCCTTTCAGAGCAGCTGCCTGGGAATCAGACACAACATGGACTCTGTGACATGAAGGCCTGACACACACAATGAAAACAAAATGGTAACTTTTTGAAATAAATAACGAAATAAAGGCATCTTTCAGAATTGCACATTAATGCCAACCACTTAAAGACAGATATAGTACTGCTAACTTTGAAATGCTCACTCAGTGATTGGTGATTGGAAAGGCTGCGAGAACTATTCTGATGACTTGGAAATGTCAAGTTTGACCTCAGAATGTTATTTTCTCGAAGGACCATAGAAGTGTTTTTCCATTTGTTTATACAACTTTATATTTCTTCTGTTTTTGAAATGGTTACAATGTAACAAGCCTGTGAATAAAAATAAATGTAGGTAATAGCTATCTCAAGGATTTTCAATCAAACGCAACCGGACTTCATTTGGAACTAGTTCCAGCCTAGTCCTGAGCATGAACTGATGAAACCTCTTGGATGAGAGGTGAAACGTCTTCAAAGACAAAAAACGAAGTCCGGTTGCGTTCGATCCTTGAGATATGGTTACAATGTACATGTAGATATTTAAGTGATCCAAGGGAGGCAGTTTAAACAAAAGCCAGCAAACACAAAAGCTACAACACATGTGAAACTTCTTTGGGATAAATGAAATATGAATTTGATGCTGTACTAAAATGATTGGAAACCAGTGGCTGTCTGGCCTGGAGATTTGGAAAAATACATTCACAGTGATGCAAAGTATGCATGGCTTCAACTAAATGTCGGAAAAGTTGAAAAAACACTGACATGACCCACGAAAACAGCAGTAAGAATCAAACGAGTAATAATGGCCAACTATTTATGTTAGCAAATCTTTGCAACTACAAATATTTTGATTTAATATTTAATTAGTATTTTGTAATATTTATTTTTTTCAAATTCATAAAAACTGAGGCTGCATAAATCAATATCAAACTTTGTTAATGCATGAACTGATGTCGTGACCACAGTGGAACAAGCAGTCATCGCCACGCTGACATATTATCACCTTATGAAATTGGTATGGCTAATGTGTTATACTGTGTTGGGTTGTGTGCTATGCTTATTTATATGATGATTTAATTGTAAAGTGGGGTTGTACACTATCCTGCCCACTGTGGTTTACCACTACCAGACAACTTTTGTTATTAAGTCAGCAGGGTCGATGGAGTCAGTTGTGAGAGACTTCATTCATTAGATAACTCACATTGGACAGGCGCTGCAGCTCCCTGCACTCATCGTCACTGATCACCCCATCAAGCAGAACGCGCTGAGAGCCGTTCAAGTGGTTGGACGTCATGGTCACCTTGATGTCATCGGGCAACACAGAGGGACCTGGAGGAGAAAGGTCACAGATCAAGAGGAGGAACAGACTTTCAGACTTCACTTTAGTCTTTACTGTCGTCTCATGTTGTAGACATTTAGCGTACTGGGTAGAATATTTACCGTCCTGCGGTGCGATGATCATGGCCATATCTGAAGAATCCTTCTTCTTCTCCTCGACCAGAGTCTCGATCTCCTTCATCAGGTTTCCGATCTCCTCAGTGATCCTCGCTGCAGTCTCTCTGTCGGCTCTGAGACACACAGACAGGCAGGACGACAGAGGCCATAACGTCAGTTTACCAAAGAACTTTGTCTCGCTGTGCACAAGTTTTTGTGGGGGTAATGTCTTCAAGCTTACTTCTGCTTGTCTCTCAGTTTCTGAGGCATGACATCTTCAGGAGTCCACGTGTCCTGGGTACAACATGACAATCAAGGTGCAAGTCAAGTACCAGCCTGCATGACACCACACCAAAAAGCAAAATGTACAGATAACGAGTGATTTAATTACTCACTGGATCTACAAAGGTGATTCCGAAGGCTTCATATCCAAAGTAGAGCAGCTCTTTTTCCAGTATGGACTGCTGAATGTACATTTTCACCACCTGGAAGTACAAAAAAATCAACTGAACCTGCTGACAACCAACTGCAGTCTGTCCAACAGCTCCATGAGACTCAGTTCATCCATTAGACACCAGTTCAAGTAAATGTTCAAGTGCAGACAGCAGTGACATAAAAATCTCTGGTTTTGAGCGGCCTCTACTGGTGACCAGTGGAACATAGCACCACTCATTCAACATCAAGTAGTTGATCCTGTCTAAGGCCTCTCCCTTTCAGCCCCGTTGATGTCTGGCGGCCTGTGACTGTGCATAAACTGGTCTATATTAACAGAACAAGGATGAGTGAGGGCCCGCTCAGTCCAGTGGAAGAAATTCAAAATGATGTGGACTTCATTTGCCCTGGCCTTTTTTCTCTCAGGCTTCACACAGACTGCCCTTCCTCTCTGATTGGTTTCCTTTTTGATGCCATGCCCTGTCTTAGACACAGTAACCTATAATGCATGCATGCATCATTTCTCCCTGTGTAGATATGTAATCTGTGGGAGAGGTGGACTCTGCCACTCACTATGCTGATGACAAGGGAAGAGAGCGATGTGGAATATCATGTGACTAATGTACATACTAATAACATTAGTACACATAATAACAATGACAAGGACCCTGGACCTGGAGCAGCTAAACAGAATTCAGACATCATCAGCTTTATTATTTACACCTGTGCTTTTCCTACTGTGACATGTGAAACATTTCTAAGCTGTAACATAGAGAGGGAGCTACACAATGCCAGTGATGCTTTCAAAAGTGAGGTTGAGGTCTCTACAAATGCTGTAGAACTAAATGTGTTTTAAATAGAGTGGGTGAATCAATAATAAAGTAATAAGTGAATTCTCCATGCATTTTCAACAAGTTTAATGTTTCTTATTTTGGCAAAGATCATAACCATTAACCATAAATGCACTGCAGAATGTGGGAGACTTTATTTACATAGCCTAGGGTTTGTTCAAGTGAAGAATCTCTGAGCTTTTTCTGTGTCACCCCACCCTGCAGTGTTTTCATTCCAAAACAGGGCATGAGCTGGAGGTTCAGCTGTGAAAGCCAGAAATCTCAGCAGCCAGAGAAATAATCACTTAGTCGTTAGTATTGATCAACAACCCCATTAGCCCACTATAAATACTATATAATACAGACATTTAGAGCTGGAGGCACTAAAAACCTTACTTAGGAACATTGATGTGCTTTAGATTACCATCAGAGCTTTTTTAATGTCTCGTTTGTGCCCTTGAGTACATTTAAGTGCTAATGGAGGTGATTTGTCTCTCGCCGCATGTTGTGAAGGCTGATTTACTGCCGATCGTTATGGATCACGAGAACATACGGATAAAAATAACTGCTGTGGACGAAAGCCCCTCCTAAATATAGTGCGAGTTCGGCCGACGGTACCTGTCTGGCTGAAATGGTTTTTGCCTTGTCTTCACCCAGCACGGCGGAATAATAAGCCAGGTTCTGGTTCATCACCACGTCGTTGGGGTGGAACAGCAGGAAGGTCTTAGCGCACTCTATGGCCTGCTCGTACTTCTCACCTGAGAACAGAGGGAACACAGGCAGGACAGTGAACAACTGCTACTGTGAAGGAATACAGTTCACTTTGTTGCTGCAGGGGTACGCGTTGAGTCCATTCATCATGGAGAGTGTCACTCAGAACCACAGAAGAACTTCATCAAGCCAGGGAAAACATCTCAGCTTGTGCTTGGGAGGGTACGAATGGTCACGCTTACGTGGCAAGTAGGGAGGTTCTAGTGCAACAAGAAGAGCTGCATTATGGGAAGTGTAGGAGGACAGGGGTTTAGTGCGGGCCAGTGAAACATCCAGAGCCACAAACAAACCCATCGTTGAACCTTTTCTCCCTTGCTGCTCTTATTTATCAGCAGTGCTGTAGGTAGCTGGTGCTGCCTGTCACTGAAAATGACAAACATCACCGGTGACAGATTAGATCAGCCGTAGCTAATCCACATTAACTCCCCACCTGCTAAAAGGGAACCTTTGGTTGTTGTCTGTTTAATAATGTGCTCTCTGCCAGCTGCTGTCTGAGTCACGCAGACTGTCCTCTCGCTGACGCACTGTGTGATCAAGGTTAGATTCAATAGGACCAACAGAGAGGTGAGTCTCATGGAAAGAAATCATGTAACTGATCACGTCAATATTTTAAGGACATCATTGCAATAGTTGAACCAACATTTGGTTCATTTAGTCTGTGAAAATGTGAAAAATACGATATAAAAGGCAGTAAGCTAATTTTTGAATGTGCCATTCACTGAACATATTGTCAGGTTGGACATTTTGTGGATTTTAGCTATTTTTACATTTTCAGCCAATAAAAGGTGCTTTCAGATTGTTACGTTTAGCTATGTCTACACTCTTAGAAATTAAAGTTCTAAGTTGAACCATAAAAGGTTCTTCGGCTTGTCCTCATAGGAGAACCCTTTTTGGCTCCAGGGAGAACCTTTTCTAAAGGTTTAAAGGGTTCTCTGGATCAAAATGGTTCTTACTGGAACCATTAGTGTCAGTGTTAGGGTTAAAAAGAGTTTTTCAGAAGCAAATGGCTCCAGGTAGAACCTCAGTCCCTGTAGAAGAACCCTTATTTCTAAGAGTGTAACTCCAGTTACTTTGACTCTTCTCTTTAAATCTGCATCCTGTGAATCCTCCAGCTGGAGTGGAAGTGCTCAATCACTAGACTGTCCCTTTAAGGAAAATGACCATACTACAGAGTGTCCCAGTGAGAAATCATTGCATAATCCAGTTATTAGTCACAGAAATATTCAATTATTTGAGGTGATAAACCTTATTTTTGTTTGTCTTTTATCTTCTGTAATATAAAAGTGACTTGTTGTCATAGAGTGTGACTGTCCTTTGTCATTACTTGTCAGCATGGTGGAAACTCCACAGGGAGGAACCTTCATCACATCTTGTTTTCCATGAGGCCAAGACACGCCTCGTAACATTCAGCGAATACCTCAGACCGTCGGCGTGATCAGCGATGCTGCAAACCTCTGTTGATTTCAAGCTTAACTCCGTTTCCATCACAGTCACAGACAAAAACACAGGCCGTGCCACTCACTGTTGTAGTAGGAGAACTGCAGGTAGTTGAAATGCGACGGGAGGAAGTCCTCAAAGGGCTTTTCTTTGACAGCATTCGAAGCCAGCTCAACTGAGCAGTGCTGCTTACAGTTCAGGACCTGCATGTAGTGGTCTGAAACACACAAGAACACATTCACACAAAGGGGGAAAAAAAACGGTGTGCAAATCCTCAACTTTCATGCCAATCTTCTCTGCGCCGCCTCACCCGTCATGGTCTGGAACAGGTCGGCGCTGTACTCCATGTAGTTGTACCCGTCGTAGTTGTAGGAGCCCTCGCACAGCGCTCGGCACTCCTTGTCGGCGGTGAAGTACTCGTTCACGGCCGTCTCGAAGTGATCCGCTGCCAGGCCAAAGGAGTCGTCGCTGTAGTAGCGCTTCCCCAGCAGGAACTCGGCCTGAGGAGGGAGCAAGGAGTTCAAAACCTTTTATTTACCATGTCACTGCAGTCGATTCATTCATTAACTATTTTAATGATCATTTGAAGTCATTTTTTAATGAGAAATATCTAAATTCTCTAATTCCAGTTTCTTAGATGTGAGTACTTCCTGGTTTCTATTTGATGGTAAACTGAACTTCTTCGAGTTGGGAACAAAATAAGACATCTGAGCACGTCACTTTGCTCTTTGGGGAATTGCAAACGACATTTTTCACCATTTTCAGATGCAGCCCTAAGCAGCAGTAATGACAGAGTGCACTCCTGGCTCTTGAAACTACCTGTCTGGGGCCTCACTTTCTGCCACATTTCACACTTTCCTTTACATCTAGCAGACTAAACGCTGTTTAAATTTTAAAAAGTTGAGAGTTGGCCCGACACAGAAACAACAACAACAAAAATGACTGAAATATGACCAAAATAAATACATATCATACACAGCCAGCCACCCTGAAGACTGGCCGTGGGGCTAAAAGGACAAAAGTGCCATCAAACTCCTCAGAGAGGGGGCCGGCTCTCACCATGTGCGTCCTGGCCTCCAGGTCTTTGAAGTCCTCTTCCCGAACTCCTGCCATCATCCTGTAGTACTCCAGGTTCTGTCTCATCTCCACGTGATCTGGGTTGGCCTGGTAGAACGTGTTGGCGGCGGCCACTGCTTTGTCCAGCTTATTGATCTGAGGTAAAGAATAACACACACACACAGGGGTTCAGTTTATCCTCTCTGACTGAAGGTGTGCTCATCGATTAATCACCTCAGGAAGTGTTCAAGTACACGAACCTCATGAAATAAGCTCAGCTGTCACATTTAAAAACCGTAAGAGACGGTGTTGCTTTTTTCTTTTTCTCTCCACGGGCCGAGCTGCTGTATGAACACACGAGTTTTCCGTCTGTGACAGAAGACGTGTTGAGTCTCTGCTCTCCTGAGGTGGAACAGGGAGCTCGTTCCGCCATCATGATCAAGATTTCATCTATCCAGCCTTCTCTATCTATTAACCTTTAATCTGTATATGTAAAACCATCAGGATTGACAGTATGAAGAGTGGGGAACTGTGAGATGGTTTTCAAATGAATAGATTTCCATTTGTTGTAATTTAGTTGTAAATTAGTTAGTTGTAATTGTATAGAAGGTCATTAATGACAGACTTTACAAAGATCATTTCACTTAGCCTACTTAATCAGTTAATTAAATACTTACCATGACAGCTGCTGTTAACATGAAATTACATGCTGCCGATTTTTGTACTACTGTTTATTTGTCAAAGTTATCTAGTCTTGTCTAAGTTATCTCTAGTTATCCCTTTGGTTTTTTGTTTGTTTTGATTTGGGTTTTTTTAGGTCTTACTGCTTAGTGGTTCATTATTCTTTTTTTTTTTTTTTAAACTTCTTTGTATTTTATGCTCATGGCTGATGGAGACTGTGACAGAACAAAAACAGTAAAGTTTGAGGTGAAAAAACAAAGCAAGGAACTGAAAGACACTTCTATTCACATTAACTCAGCCAGATTTATTTTCTCAATTTTGCTTTACTGAAGTGACCAAACTTCATCAATCAGGTGACATATAGTTTTACTGTAATACTGTTATACTATAATCACAGAAACCCTTGTCTGTCTTGTCTGTAATTAAGACAAAAATAAATATTTTCAGATCTGTGACCAGTGAAGTCTGTGGTCCAATGGGGCTGATCAACAGGAGCTCTGGCTCCAGACTGTGCTACTGACAAAGTTTTATTTGCTGAATCCTGCATGTCTTATGTGGGGTCAATTATGAAAGGAATTATTATTGAATAAGCAATGGTCACATGTGAAATCATTTCTTCCTCTTGCACAGACTCATTAAGTCGCTGCTTTCAAGTCACATCCGAGAGTATTTCATATAAAACAATTAGAGAATACCACATAACTCACACACAGGCCTTCACGCCACATCTATGAACCAACAGAGCGTCATTAACCACGCCATCTGTGCACAGTGTGAATTTATGAGGAGCATTTGAACGCAGCACCTCGGGCCTTTAAAAACCGCTGGATCCCAAAAAGCGACGTCCTCGCGTCAGACTCCACAGAAGCTGACTCCACCTTAAGACGTGGCATGGCTGTCTTGGTTTGGGGGTGGGTGGGGGGGGGGGGGGGGGGT
>JBCAUF010000061.1:3257731-3268666 GCA_038406115.1 Haemulon aurolineatum | reverse complement strand
AATTGTGATTATGATTTTGCCATAATCAAGCAGCCTTAGCAACAGATTGGGAATTTATTGTTCTCCAGTGTGATGCACATACAGAAACTCTGACATAAACTTCATTACTTGGTGTGGAATCTGTTAAAACTGTCAACAAAAAAACCCAAAACAAAACAAAAAAACAAGTCTTATTATTCCACCATTAAGCTAACTATGTGGCTGTTTTTTCAAACACACCTTTTTGAGTCAGGTTCCCCCACATGACCTTTGAGGTGCGTGTGTGGAATGGCAACACCCAAATAAACCAGACGGGGCCACACATGACGAGAATAACTAATACGACTGCTTGACTTCTGCATGCTCTCGATACGTATGACCTTAATTCGGGAGAGATTGTTAAGATGTCGACATGACAACTTTAGTTATTACTTGTTTCCATGTCGCTGATTGTTATGCGCCTCCTTGTGTGTTTACTACCCATCTATCACACTTAAAAAGCCCCCGCGGAATCCATAAAACAGCTGGCCCCTTCTAGAGGAGCTGAATAATTCTGACCGAGTGCCTCCACAGTGAGTTTGCAGAGAGACAACTCAACACCGGACGGCTCTTTAAAGGGCTTGTGTTACAGACACACCTGTCACACTCTGTCTAGACTCCAAAGTGGAAACAGCGGGGACCTGTCGTCCTCGTATTAATCCCTACATCGGTTGCAGCAGAAGGTGTCACAGCTCCCCGGTATAACCACCAGCGAAGACCCCGCTCGGCTCCAACACGGCCCTCGGCCCGCGTTTACAACGTCCCGAGCTCTCCACATCCTCCTCCTCCTGCATTCGGGGTGACCACCTGCCACTCCCACAGCCGCGATACATTTCACGTATTGCATGAGCCTGGTTCTCATCCAGCGGGGGGACAAAAATAGAGTCATTGACAGACACTGCATTTTCTGCTCCGCTTGGTAAGTAAATTGACCGGTCTGCGCGAGCGGGCGAGCCGGAGACAAATGTGTCTGCTCGTCCACCTCCCCAGATGCTACGGCTGAAAACAACAGCAGCGCTGATTAGACACACAAGCGGCTGAAATTCGCTGGGGAAGGGGTGCGGGGGGGTATTTTCAACAGGGGAGCTCTGACAAATATGCAGCTACATGGCATCAAATCACACAGAGGCTGCACATGTTCCTCCACATGACGGGATGCAATCAGCCCGTATGTGCTGTGGTGCTGAAACAGTCGTTCGTCAAACAAAACGTTCACCACGATCAACTTCACCAACGCGAGGACTTGCCGATTTTCTCTGTTGTGTATGATATTGGTCAAAAGCGGAGTTATATGTCACCATTATGTGGCCATTTCTGAAGTAGAGCCTTCTGCTGCTGTTGAGAAGCCCCGCCTCCACGACATCATAGGCCAATCACAGTCTACGTTTCCCCCAAGGGGAAGGTTGGTACGATCACTCCCCGCTGCCCGCTGTGCTTCGCTGTGGGGAGCGACGAGGTCAGAGCCTGGACACCAGACATCACAGCCGGATGACTGAGAGAGATTAAAATTATAATCCGTGAAGTTCCTGTCCTGGTTGATTGACACCTGTGGTTACTGTGGCAACAGCTCAGTGTGTTTCACAAATAAATATATAAATTACCACTTGTATTTACCACTGGGCGCAGCGAGCACACTTTGAGGAGCTAGCACTAAAAGGTGACAGAGGAGGGGCCCTCGGTGGTTAGTGTGGACATATAATGACACGTGCATTGTTTTAGCTAATCATATTTACATGATTTTACATATTTACAATTAATTTGTGACATCAAATATGTTTTGAGACCTAAAATACATTTTTATGAACATAATACGGACATTCTTTGCAACTGAATGCATCTGCAAAATCATGTTGTTGGTTTTTTTTTGGTCATTGCTCATGGTAACAAAAGCACAATGGCAGCAAACATGTTTCCAGGGTTGGTTTTAGAGTGTTTGTTGTAGCTTGAAAAATGAGATTATATTTGACCTGATTCTTTTCTGCAATCCACTTCACCTTAATTAAGAGCCAGAACTGAATGTGCACACACGGGCAGCGTTTTCCATCATCCTACCCTACATCACGGGAACAAAGACTGTAGCATGTTTTCACAAGTGTGTAGGGCACAACAACAGCACGTCAGCACATTTATAATTATCTCCCGTGTAAGCGCCGTATCCTGTTTACAGACGCTGGGGAATAAGTCGGTTTCGACACGAAAAACAGAGATCGAGGCGGCGACTGCCCTCGTGCTCTGGCCCCCCCGGCCTCCAGCTGCATCACCCGCACCCCCCCAACCCCTCCTCCCAAAAGCGAGCGTGGCCCCGGGGCCTGGTCCAGCAGGCTGGCTGACTGTGTCTCTGGCAGTCCGCTGCAAAGCTGTTTGGCTCCACTTCAACCCCGTAATCCCTGAGCTCAGAACCCACCCACGTGTGGCCTTCGGAGGGGAGGTGGCGGCCCTGCCCTCTCAGCTTCGAGCCTCTCCACCAGGAGAGAGAGAGAGAGAGAGAGAGAGAGAGAGAATGGGCAGAGGAAGGATTAACTTAACTAACCACTGGCTCCCATGATGCACATGCATGCTGCTCCTGGCCAGGAAGGTCCACCGCACATTGCTTCTACTTAAACGCCAACCACATGCGAGCATCTGTACATTTGTGCGCCCATTAAGTGCCGTCGAACACGCGCCTCATGAAGCCGGCGAGCTGCGGGAGGAGGCCGGCAGATGAAAACACAGTCGATGTTACGTTGATGACCATATGGCATTGAATCTGTTCAGTGTTCGTGCTCTGCTGCGGCCACAGGCCTCGGACCACAGTGCAGTTATTCAGCTTATCTCTGCTAATCCGCCCGCTGCAACTCTTCCTCCATCCTGTTCCTGAGCCACCACCGAAAGGCTCCGGTGCCAAAACCAGCGACATTAAAGCGCAGCATTGTAGGAAGACTGAGCAGCCTCAGATGGAGGCTGAGGCAGGTTTAAAGGGTAGTTTCAGTTATTCCACTCGAGGCCTGTTTTCCTGTTTTCTTCCGTCGTTTCACCTATCAGGTATGAGCTCATCATGCTCACTTAAGCACTAGCTCTCTGACAGGGAGCGCGAGGACCAGACGGTAAACAAGCCATCAGTTTAATCAGATTACCTAAACCACAAGGTAAAACCGAAAGTGAGCATGGGTAAGAATCCCACATTATGCGGGAGAACTGTGCTTACCACCGTGGTTAAGTGGAGTCAGTCACAGTTCAACCAGAAGGTCGGGGCATCAACAGCAATAAATGTTTGAAGAGGTAAACATCGGCCCTGGGTAAAAGGGTTTTCTGCAAAGTCAAGACTTTCAAGAGCATTTTTTATTCACAAACATCACAAACTGCAATTTAATACTGATTTTATTGCCTGAGTATTAAAAACAGGGGTTAGAATGCTTCATTTGTTGACACTTACAGTACTACGTTTTTGTCACCATCTCTCGGCTGTCATCATGATATAATTAAATCAATTTTATCTTAATACATATTATGGTTCATATACACATGAATTTTACATTAGGTCAGATAAGAAGCTTCTGACTAGCAACAAATCTGACACCGCTGACTGGATTTCCACACAAAAGGACAGCTGCATCAGCTAGCCTGGGTTAAATGGAAACAGAGGTCTCCAACCATGGTTCAGACCTGCTACTCTGGCAAAGTAACTCAAACCTCACGAATAAGGAATGGTAAACAACACGTGCACCAGCACGTAAAATGACAAGTTTTGTTTTGACTTGAAGTCTTTTGGGTATTTCTCGTCCGTACCCCGGGGTTATCATTTTATTTTTGGTTTCTGTTTTAAAGAAGTTGGCTAACTTATTCTCTGACTGCCTCTGATCTCAACTCATTCTCAGATCTCTGCAATTAACTTTGTGAGCACGATGTTACCATTACTGATAAGAATGGAGGCCAAAAGGACAAAAAAAAAAGGCACAAGCTGTAATAAACTTTTATCGTTTAAGTAATCCAGTCAGATTTAATCTCAGCCAGAGAAAATAAGGTATAGCTCTGCCTCTGACTCAAGAATCAATCAACGTCATCCCCTGGCATAAATCCTTAAATGGCGCTTGGTTTAACTCTCTGTATTTGTGCTCCACAGCAGGGTTGAGCTTTTATCAACATTTCCAATCTTCAGTGTTTGTTATTGTCAGGTCTGAACGCTCTGCAGACAATCTGAGCTACCCTGATGCTATCTGATGATTCAAGACAGGAAGCATTTTTGAGATGTCCTCCATAGATACAGAGTGTGACACCGCACCATCGACCGGCTCAGGAAGCCCAACTAACAGAGGTTTTGTCCATAAAAAAAACAACCCTATTTTAATAATCAGATTTTAGCCTGCCAAGTGATACTAGATAACATTCAATGAAGCAAAAGCTGACATTCACACACAGCACATCATCGGCCCCGCGTGTGCATTCGAGAGGTGCCTTTGCCTCACACAGGACACACAACAGATCCCGACATGTTTAGTTTGCACTGAAAACAGATGAGAGCCTCGCGGTGACGTAGACCTGAGGCGCTGGTGGACGAGCTGCTGCTTCATTAGTATTCATAAACATTTCGCTATTCCAGGAAGAGCAGCCCGCCCGAGCGTGCTCAGACTGTGTCTGAGAATGGCTGGACGATGTGTGAAGGAGGACGAGACAAAACACAAAAAAACACGGAGGGGAATGGAAAAGATGAGGCGAGTTAGGCTCGGGGAGGACAGGTTTCTGCGCCAGTGAGCAACACACAGTTCATGACACGAAGACTAAAAATACCACTTCATCATCACTGTGGGAGAGTTTTGACTTCATGTGTGGTTATTTGCATGAAACAAAGTCAGGATTTTACTAAGATTAATGAGACAGTCACACTAATTACTCATCTGTGAATCTAACCAAAGTGGACGCAATTAGCTTTCGTTTTGGTGGACTGTCATCCCAACAGGCCACAGATCTGGGGGCTACAGGGGTCCGTCTGAAAGCATTCTAATTCCAGGGCCTGTAATTTTAGCTAGAGCTCATCCACTGTGTTTGAATGGCATCAGAGGCATGCCAGACCAATTTGCAAACCTGAATTAGTCCATGACCTCTCACTTCATTTTTTTATTTCCAAAGGGGCATTATCAACGGGCGCAGACGAAAAGGCCACAGGGCCCAATTGGATGGACCAACAACCAATCAGAGCTATGGAACGTGGGATGTAAGCTTGTTAGCTCCCACTGAATTGATGTTTAGGGAAGCTAGCTTGCCAGCCCATTCAGATCTAATAGGAGTGAACATTCAGTAAGTGGATTGTGTATTTTTCACCTCAGATTAGTTCGAAAACAGATTTTGGTGAACTCTCTATGGTGAAGCAAGTGCTATCCTACTTCACTGCTTGTGCTCCAACACCATTCACACCATTCTTTCGTTCTCATGCTCACAGAAAGTCATATGAAAGTGAAGAATGAAACCAGCCCTATGTTAGATAAATGGGTGTGATTGGGTGGAAACAGGCCAGGTCTGCTGGAAATCTGTCTGAACAGGAGGAGGAACAGACTCAACTGCCAGAGCAAATAGAACATGAGCTTGTAGATTGGTCTGATTATCACTTTGTGCCTATCATCATGATTTACCTTGTTTAGTTTGGATTTCTTACATCAAAATGTAGTGTTGTGTTAAAACTCGCTTTTACAAGACGGGGAAATAGTTGACCGTGGGTGTCCGCCCCGTGGGTAGTCCTTTCCTGTCCTTTTAACGCACTCTCCAACTTTCCGAGCATAAGAAGCTGCTGTATATCAAATTTCTACATCTGCCTTGGTATACCAATAAAACCCTGGAAACATTTGCGGTCATTTTCCAAGATGCTTTGATTTTGATCTCATTTCTAATAACAAATGAAGCAGAGGTACACTTTCACAGTCGGATCACTGTGATTAATTGATGCCACCTACCACAAACTAAAAGTTATAGCGTAGTGAAACAACATGACAAACAACAGAACATACTGAGTAACAGAACAGTGCATGTTCCCAGGATTTTATTTTATTTTATTTTTTTTATTTCAGGTTTCGTGGGATCGTTTTTCCCTTACTGAGGGTCCAAGGTTGTGGGGTGTCTGGAGCAGCAATTATGTTCCTGGCACCAGGTGCGTCAGACTATTTGGGTGAAACAGGATTTAATACCAGGTGGAGTGGAGGACTCTGAGGCTGCCAAGTCCTCATTCCCCTGAATATTCCACACACTTGTGCAGAAACTGTGTCCCTCTGTTCCAACTTTTCTCCTCTTCTTGGAGCTGTTAGAGTCTGCACATTCACACCCTCTAGAGGGGAAATTACATTTCAGTTTGTAAATCTCATTTGTTGAAATCGCTGACATTTTATATTGAATTAAATGTTTCATGAAGGTACTGAAGTAGCTCTTGAATTACACTTCTTGTGACAAGAAAAAACCTGCCCACACGACAACATACAGCATCAGATCTCTGACAGACTGACCAGGGAAAGAAGGGAGAAATGAACGGAGGCCAAATTTGCTGCATAACCCCACAAGTCCCCCCCCACCTCCCCTTCCTTCCTCTCTCTCCCCTTCGCGTCCCTTCCTTGCCATCCATTGCTCATCACTGGCACCGAGTGGGCAGTGCTGCTGCCAAAGTGACTGATGGGCAGTACCCTCTGCTGTCCTGTCTCTGAGCAGGACCATCAGGGCAAAAAAAAAAAAAAATGATGCGGTCTGAGATCCTAGCTGAGCGGTCATCATGACAGGCTATGGATCCGTCTGCTGCCCCTGCTGCTTTCAAGGGCATTTCATCCAAGCGAGGGGAAGGCAAAGGGAGCTCAGGAGGAGCAGCTGTACATCATCTGCTGTGAGGCACAGGGCTGAAGAACGAAGGGGGGTCATCTATTATCTACCACGGGGGGGAGAAGAGCTGAACCCATCTGGTTCAGGCCTAACAGAGTAGCCCCCAAAATGTCAGAGGCAGGATATGAAACGAAATGGAAATAAGACTACGAAAATGAAATGTCAGTCAGTGTCACAGTGTAGAGAAAACAGTTTCTCTGTGGAGCGCTGTGGTCAAAACTGCAGCTAATCCTTAGAAATAAAGGATACCAGAAGAAAACAACAACAAATCAACCTACCTTCAGCGTACAGAACCGAATGAAGCTCAGCTGACTCCAGGCCTGCCTAAACTTAGCGTAACTTGTCGGGCGCCGTAAAGCTTTAATTCCAGAAAGATGTCCCAACACGCAGTGACAGCAGCAGAACTCCTCTCCTTCACACTGATGGCTTTCCAGAGGAGCGTGGATCTAGTTCTGGTTACTGTGGCTAATAGTAGGCACCACCCTGCCTGGCTCTCCTCTTGCCAGCTCGTGGCCCGTCCCTTTTTTCTGTGGTGGAGAACTCACACTGAGGCTATTGAAGGACAAGGCAGCACCTCTGTCTACTCGCTGGCTCGGGGGCGCTGTTGATGTTGGCATCTGCAATAAAGGCAGCCTTTCTCTTTCGTGCGTGTCCCCCCTGCCCTCCTGCTGGAGCTCTCACCTCTGCCAAGGAGAGCTGTGAGGCTGGAATGGAAGAAAGGTTGTGTGACGGCGTTGTGCCGGCTGTGTGTGCCTGCCTGTCAGGGGAAGGGAGTGGCAGCCTAGTGTGACACACTTGATTACACTGGCTGATTGGGGATTATTTTTGGCGTCCAATGGCACCCTCCTAAAGCTGAAACTCTATGCAGCGTGTTTTTTATCCTGTAATTATCTCTCCCAGTCGTCACACCGCTTCTGACTGCCGTTCATCTGACACCGAACACCTCTCACTATTTTATTTTGTGCAAAACATGCTATCACATAACCGGGCTAAAAGTGCAACACGTAACACCTACAACCTCCTCTCTCTTCCTGTTAACTGACACCGTGGGTGAACTTAAAGAAATGGGGAAGTAGTTCAGTGCTGGACACTCCCATTGAGACATAGTTAAATGGTGAAGGAGTAAATATAGCTCAGGGTTCATGGGACAATGAGCAATGGCCATATGAAAAGCTGGAAGTGTCTGAGAGGCTGAATGGAATTTTCCATTTTTAAATCTAATTACAAAATAATTAAGTGTCAATAACCGACAGAGTGGCAGACAAAAGTACTTCATGGTTTCCCATCTTGGACGCCCCAACAGTGCTTAGAGGCAGAAAGACAACATGTTTCAGTCAACTAAAGCTCCATTAATAAAAACTGTCAGTGTTCTCTCTTATTTCTTCCATTTTTTATGTTAACTTGTCACACTACTGTATGCGCAGGCCACAGAGGTGTTGCTCATAGTGACAAACCAACAGAGAGTTGCAACCTGACTGCAGTTCCCCTCAGCCTGGCTACAGCGAGCTTTTCACACCGACACTGACACTGCATTTCTGCTTTTAGTCTGTTTTACACTAAATGCACTGTACGTCTCAGTTCCACTTCTTCATCAGCATCGTTTCCAGAAACAGCAGCCGACTAATGTTCAGTGGAGAAAAGCTCTCGTAAACACACTGCCTGCCCAACACGCGACGGTTAGCGGACAAATTTAGCAACTAGTTTGTGAAGAGAGTTGCACGTGCAAGTGTGTCAAATGCGAGGTTTCAGCCTGTTCCGCAGTCATCCAGATGGTCAACAATTCTTCTTCTTCTGTCAATGTGAAGCTTCCAACCTGAGGGATTATCAGATACCACTTTAAAAGCCATTACACAATCTACACATAAAACTAATGCCCGTGGCCTGATCATTGGACTCCCATTCATTGCATCTATTGAGTATAATCCTTAATGCTCCAGAAGGAGCTCTCTAACATATGTCAAAGTCAATCTACATAATTTACTTCACATATATTTGCTGATTCACGCTTGGAAACGGCCGCCTTAATATCGTGCTCGGCGGCATCAAATTGTTGCTAAGCCAGTAAACACCGCATTTGCATTTCCAATTCATGTTGTCAAGAGTATTCTGTCCTGTAGGTCCACGCCGCATTCGTAATTAGACTAATTGTGAGTCCCATCTGGCAGAGCTGTCAATATTTGTCTTTATGAGCAACACAAACAGGTCCAACGTGTATGTTGTGCATACCAACATATACGCCGCCAGTCAGGGGAACTGAGACAGGCACAACGTTTGTTCTTTAAAAGCCATTGAAGGCAGCATTTGCTGGATAGGAAGATTTAAGAGGAATCTGTCTGATCTGCTCTAAGGCTCGGCCAAGCAGGGGCCACTAAAAATGCTTACTGTGAGTCTTAGTATATCCTTAGCGTTCAGCCCATGTGATGAAGTGACCTCTGGCTGACTCTTCCTGCCCCTAGAGATCCATTCTCCTCCCTGTGAACACTTCCTCCTCAGATGTGACCTCTGCTAACCTTTTGAACCATTACTTCCTCCACGTATCTCCAGACAGGGGGGCCCCTCTGCTCCACGGCCCGCTGCGTGGACAACTTGTGTCAGCTTGTTCCACTTCTCTCTAGGATGCTCTTGCCATCTAAAAAGACCCCCCCCCCCTTGAACCTTCCAAAGCATGGCAAATCTGAGTGGACGAGCATGGTGCTGCCCCAACATGTGAGTCACACGAACGTGATACAAACTGAAACTTATTGAAGACGAATATCTCATGGAACAGGGCGTGAAAGGTATAACAGCTGCTTTTCCGAGAAAGGGCAGCTAAATACTTCTGCATCAATAGGTATGACTCATGATTAATAAATGGATGATTGCCTATGTAAAGTATATGCCTTATCTTTAAATTCAGCAGCATTAACCTGCTTCATCCATGTGTCAGTGTGGTAAGTGACCCACAGGGACCTCTGATGTTCGGCCTCAGCACGGTTGGAAGGATCTGTTTCATTTATGTCTACGAAGAGCACTAAAATCTCAGCAACTTTCCATTCCAGTGAAATACAATTTTGGACACTCAGCAGAAGTTATTTGCCCCCAGCTGAAAAAGTATGGCTGTTGTGAAGAGGAAGGATTGGTAATTGTTTTTAAGGTTGAGAATGTGAACTGTACAATATATCACAAAGAACAGGAAGGAGCATTTTTCTGTGCTCCATTCAAGGCATTATTTTCCAGGAACTTCTTTCGAGGGCTTACATTTTAGCAATTTGTCAACAGTTTTATTTAGCAAGGCGTGCCCCCATGTTGCTACCAACTATCTGTCAACCCGTGTTTGACGGCAGGAGGTGGAAAGAGTGGACTGGAAAGCCTTAGTGACTACCGGACCTCTGGCTGTTTTTTTGAAGACGGCAGTTGGTGTCCCAGCCAGACTCCAGCGAGCAAGAACGCTCCCAAGACAATAATGTTTTTCCACAGATGAGTTACGGGACTTCATGTGTCCTTAGGGGATGCATGTGCAGTCTGAATATCTGCCAGCTGAACAGCCTGACAGGGCCTGCTGTGTTACCGTAATTGTCAGGTGGGGCAACTCCTTCCCACTGCATCCCTTCCCTGCCCTGAGGTTTCTTGTACAACTAATTACACCACGTTGTTGCGTTTCCATGGAAAGAGATTATCTCCAGAATGAAATGTCACTGGACCGTAGCTGTTCAAATTTGTCAGAAAAACCCAAGGAACTTGAGGGAAAAAAAGTATTCAATTCGTTGCACAATTTGAAGTTGAATTCAGTGTTGGTGTTCATCATGAGACAGCCTTTGGATGTGATGAGCTTTGGTCTTGCTAGTCAGAATGTGGGGTCCACCGTAACACTAAATCAAGACAAATCTGACAAATTCAAGTTAAGACTGAGAGGCAGTGGAATTTCTGATGCAAATTGCAGCAATCACGTACAGAGGGTTTTGAAGGAGCTTAACTGCTTCCACGAGTGTGTCCCAGTACCTCCTGCAGCTCCGACTGCCGGCCGTTAGTAAGCAGGACAAATCAGAGGGCCAAACACGACGAGCTTCCCGTTGTTTTGAGAAGACTGGCATTCACCTCTGCCTTTCAACT
>JBCAUF010000061.1:3148243-3162104 GCA_038406115.1 Haemulon aurolineatum | reverse complement strand
TTGCAACCAAATATACAACTTCTACAAATATTTGAGCACTATCCTCTCCAACTCTTCTCAGTAACATGATATATCAAACACAAACCTTTGGAAACTTTGTCCTGAAGTTTCAATAAATCAAAATGGAAGCAGGCGACAGCATTTGTGCCAATGACATCAGCTGTGCAGACTGTGAGAGAGCTCATCAGGACGGAACAGAATGAAACCTAACCCAAACCAGGTGTGCTCTTTGTTAGATCTGTTCTCCAAGCCAAGACGCTTCAAGGAGGAACATGACAGCACCACAGATCCATTGGCATCCACCATTGTACACGTACATGAATGAAACTCTAGAGAGGGAGTAACATCACTTTTAACATCAAACTCATTTTTTTTCTGGACTGGGCAGACTAGATAACAAACAAAGAGGTGAACTTGATATGGAGGTTTACAGAAAAGCTGTTAAAACAGATCACTCGCTGCTGTCTGATTCATGCACCATCCGATGGAGTCCAAACTGGAAGCAATCTGGACACCACTGGGCAGAGACTCTATCGGCAAATACTAAGACAGAAGACAACCAGGCTAACATCAGGCATTGGAAGGCTTTGAAAGCCTGCAGTTACCCTCACTGAGCGCTCATTAACAAAGCAACAAGATCCAAAAAAGAACACAGAATCAAAAGGAAAAGCAGACTGCAACGAAAAGCCAACATATTGTCTTCCCATGTGTGGCTGTAATTTCTGTGGAGTTACAAAGGTTTTTTTTTTGTCTTGTTTTTTTTTTCTCCCGAACTCAAAATGACTGTGTTTTTCAAGCCTGGCAATATGCTGAGACAGAGCTGGGTTTATCTGAGGGAACACATTGGCAAACATTACTGAGGAGGTGCACACCTCTAAATCAGTGAGTCAAAACAGCACGTCCACAAACACATGCGGAGCAATGCTTTACACTCATTCACAGAACATAAAACATACAGCTTCAGCTATTCAAATGGATAAACATAACTCCTGCAACGATGGATGGCCTGACAATGTTTTCGTAAAGCACAGCACCATGACCAAACTATAGATGAGGTTTAAAGTTCATTCTTGACTTTGGAAACAACAGTTGCCAAAAGAGTCTCGCCACGAGGCAGCTGTTCAGGGGCTTGCAAACGTATCACCAGTATTGGGAAAGGCTGTTTCTTGGCTCTTTGGTGTACTGCCGCGCACCAGCTGCCAGCCCACGAACCAGCTCTCCAGAGTTGGTGGCTTCTCTTTGGACTCTGCCCCATGTCATCAAACCAGCCTGCTGCTTCATTATTTCTTGAATCACACGATGAAGAGGTTTGGATTTTGAAGATAGCCAAGTTACTTGGACACTACTGGGAAAAGTAGTTAAACTATGAAGGGCATAACCTTCCCGGAGTTGGTGGATTTTCCACTTTAAATTTCCACTTTTTGCACACTCCTGTGGAATTATTGACCTTGGAAACAGCAACTGAAAAAACACTGATACTTCCAGGTCAGTTTATATGATATAATGTTATATTTATGGTATGTCTGTGTTTTTTTAGACCTTGCTCATCATCAGCTGGGCCCTGCTTTATCATAAACATGGGCCATTTTAATTCCGTAACCAGTAAAGTTAATTATTTTACACTTCAGACTTTTTATGGATGTTCAGTGGCTGAATGAAAGACTGAAATGATTCTACACAGAATCATAATTCTCTCAAATTTCAATTTCCCTGAAATTAATTTATTTTGTTCAAATAGCGCTTTATAAACGTAGTTTCTGCACGGAAGGAGTCTTGAAAGGTGAGGAGATGTAAATGAGATGTAAAAATGTGTTAAATTGTCCAAAAAAAATCCAAACTTTTTGTTCTGCCTTTTAAACACTTACGTGCAGAAGCTATTTAAAGCAATCACACACATCACTTGTGCATTCTAAAAATGCACTGGTAAAAAACTATTTATATTCACAATTAATGTGTGATAAAACTCAAAACCTTCCGTACGGTACCAGTCAAGGGAACAGACAATGTTAGAATCTCGCTGGTGAAAGTTGTGGAGCATTTAGCAGCATTTAGCAGCTAAAGAGCCAGATAATTTTCAGGAGATGTGGGAGATCAAAAGTGAGCAAAAAAGAAAAATACTGGTTCATTACATGGCCAGGAACAGTAAACTATTGAAAAACTAGAACTAAGTCAAAGCTAATGTTCTCTGTTTATTGGGTGTGTTATTCAGAAACTGTTTGCTTGCACACGAAAGCTAAAACAACTTTGCAAGAAAATATGTAAATGTTGAGTTTAGAGCATGTTGGGATGCCTACAAATGACCAATCAAAAATCAATACTGGAATTTCAAATTGTGTATTTTCTACTGAAGCGCTACACTGTGATAACACAGTCTGAATCATAAATCATTTCATAAAAATGGAACCAAGTCAACCAAGCAATGTAATAATGTTGTAATAAAGAGCGGGATCACCGTGAATCCACAAGCACGAGAGCAGAAAAGTCCAAAAGAAGAGAGTATTCTTATCTCTCGCTGTTACCTTTTCCTGCCGCTGACACCTTTAATCTTACATCTGCCAAATATAAAAGCCCGATGATCTGTCTCGAAAGCTGCCTCACTGTACGCCAGCATATTGCTTCACAGTGTGATTTTTCCTGCAGCGGCGTGTCACTTCCGCGGCGCCTCTGAGGGGTTTAACATAATTGCATTCATTATCCAATCCGCACACCTACCTCCTATTGTACGTTCCAGCTTGACCCAAACGTCATTCAGAACACAACTCCCTGGGCAATTGTAATTGATGTGCACTTGTTCTTCATGTTCTTTGGCAAATACTTCCTAATAGACCGGGACAGCTCAAGACCTCACTGTAATCACAAGTGTTTAGCACTCATTCTTCGTCCCGTCTTCATCTCCACGGCTAATTAGAATCAATAAACATTGTGAACAAACAAGACTCATTAGGGCTTTCACTATCTGCTTCCTCCCCAGGCAAAAGCCTATAGGGTGAGATTCTTGTATCCCCCCGCCCCCCCCCCCCCCTTTCTCCAAACCTGCTTTTAGAATTGCTCTCAAGCTCAGTGCTGGATACTCGATAGATATAGTGAGCGCGGCATCGCGAATAAAAATCCTTTGAAATTGCCATGAAGCTTTTGAAGCCCATGTCCCACTGCTCAACGCTCCCAGGGTTTTCATCTCTCCCCATCTCTCCTCATTTGCTGAGGAGCTCTCAGGGCCTCGCTGAGCAGCTGTAATGAACTCCAAGGAAAAGCATCCACAGAGGAGGTGGGAGGGTGTGGAGGAGGGGCTGCACGGACAGCCGAGGCAGGGCATTGCTGTACTGTACTGCATGTGCCACTCTGTAAAGTTGCGGCAGTGCAAGCGAGGCTTGCCGCTCATTCTCTAAGATATCCTTCAACTCTCCCGCCGCTCGCTCCCTCGTGAGGTAATCCCGGAAGAATGCGAAGGAGGAGACGTGTCGTCGCGGGGGTCTGTTTCGCCCGCAATATATACCATACAGTAGACCGTTCCCCTGCTGCGCTCCCACTTCACGTCTGCGGTTGCGATGGGGGTTGCTCACTTTCTATCCGAGTGGATTCGGAGGCTGAGGAGGCCACCCACCGGCTTCGAGCGCGGCGGGTGGCGGAAGTCTTCGCGAGGAGAAAGGGAAAAAGACCGACAAACAAAGAAAAACACTCAACACCAGCATGGGGAATGGCAAGGGTCAGAAATTAGATGCTCCATCAGGCTGACAAACAGAGTGACACCGTAAACTAGCACCAGCACAGAAGCTGCGATAATGAGATAGGACTGTCAGGAAATGGGCTTTGGAGAGTTGTGGTCTGATGGAAGAAAAGGTGACGTCAATAAAAAAAAAAACCCTTCGATTTACCCAAAAGATGCCGACTTCCATTTGCGACAGGGGTAACTTCTTCTACACGGAGGGGCAATAAGGTTTAGCGGAATCTCTGAGACTTCTACGGGCAATGAGGCGTGTCGCCTGCAACATAAAAAGAGAGAGGGTCATTGAAGAGGTTCACAATGCACATTTCATTAAGTTCATGAAAATAATGTATATCTTTATTCAAAATCACAGCAGGTGAAAACGTGGACGAAGCGTGAATGGCGCCGCACTGCGAATCAGAGAGAGAGGCTCCGTCGGCCCGTCGCCGCGCTAACTCCCACTGAGCCGAAGGTTGCGTTTGGCAGAAAGAGAGATTACTTCTGTCCACTGCCCGCAGCATTTTAATGCCTTCAAAATCAGGGCCGGGAACTCTCATACTGTATATGCATTATCACAACAGGCTGAATCAGCACGCGGAGCTCAGTGCCAGGTAGCAGAGAGACGAGGAGGAGGAGGAGGAGGAGATGGAAGAGGAGAGAGAGAGGAGCAGGAGATTAGACACGATCAGAATGTACCTGGCTGAGTGTAATGTGAGGCGACAACAGAGGCTGTGGAGAACAGATATGAACAGGAAGGAAGCACGAGACAAGAGGAAGCAGATTAGAGTTACTTTGTTGCCTGGCTTAATAGCATTGCATAATAGCATAATGACCTTTTTTTTTCAAAATCTTTGAAGCTCCAGTACATGAATTGCAAGCAGCACCTGTTAATGTTAATGAACACCAGATAAATGACAGTCTTGCAAAGAGCAGAGAAGCAAACAGATGAATGCTGTCCAAAGTGTGGATATTTAACTTCATGTTTTAGTTAAGGCAAGACTGTAAACTGGAAACAAAGTGATGATCTCTGCACACGTGAGCAAACTCATTTGAATTCAAAGTAATTGAATTTTGAATATTGACTTCTTATGTACAGTATATGTCTCAGCCTATCAGTCCTATCAGTGTCCTCACCTCCCTGGAGATGATTTAAATCAATCTGACGTGTGTGTAAAGTACAGAGCTGGAGTCCAGGACATGGCTAGCCTCGCTAAACTGGAGGCAGGGAGAAACAGCTGCCTCTGCCCAAAGGAAACAAAATGCCAGCCAACACCTCTAAAGCTGAATTATTTGCACTGATTGTGTTTGTTAAATTCATATGCAAAGAGAAACATGTAAAATTGATCATTTATGTTTACACAGACACACTTTATTAACCCACAGGAGCAAGGTGCAGTAAACAAAGGGCAGATACAATGCAAATGTAGCACAATTCAAAAGCATGGCTGTAGACTCTGGAGGGATAAGCTCGCCAGCTACGATGGTGACCCAAGATCACGAATGCTCCAGTTATTTCTGGTGTTGCTAATGTTAAATACATTTTTAATAATTCATGTTTTCCACATAGTTCCTTTGCCTCAGATCACTGACATTCATCTCAGGTAAAAAGAACATGATTTTTGACAACACTGATGATGTGAAACCAGTTCTGATACTCGATGATCTGCTATCCTTATTGGCAGGATGATGGTGTTTGTCACTGCTGGCTAAAGTCAAAGAAACAGGACAGGACAGTAGAGTTTGGCACTGAAAACCAAACCTGAACTGAAAAATAAATACTAGCATTGAAACATTGAAAAAGTTGCATTTGCACTGAAATTAATCTTTGGCACAAAACACAGATTTTGATATTTATTTGTATATTTTGATTTTTTTCAGTGACGATCTGTTTTTTTCCCCTTCATGTCTGCCTTGTGTTGTTTTTGTTGTGTCATTTTTCAACTTTCTGTCACAGCGTCTTTGTGCAGCGGAGGGATTTCAGGGGAGGGGCAAAGAGAGTGCGTGTTGCATCTTTGCATAGTATTGAGAAAACTCCTCCAGAGCCTCAGACGCAGCTCTGACACACACACACACTCCTTGCATACAGTACACGATTCCCCTGATTTCACCTCAAACTACCGAACCGCAAGTACTTCGAGTCTGATCCTCTCTGCTGTCAGTTTTTCTCAGAGAACTAGGCTGGGTTAAAGTTAACTTTTAAGAGACGGTATGCCGGTCGCTGTTCTAGCCACATACCAAACGGGATACAAACAGCTGTGGTCTGATGGGGAGAGATGTGGGCAAGTCAGACAGTTTTGTCCATCCAACCACCACCACCACACACAGTAGGCCAAGAAAAAACAGGAGAAAACGAAAACTTGGGTCAATTATGAGTCAATTTAAGCATTTGGACCAATTAGTGTTGTCATTTCCTGGTGAGGTGGTAGCCAACTTTGTTTGAGACAGATTCTACTGCATATAAAAGAGTCTGAACTGTCCCGCAAGCAGGGAGCAAAGTGCAGGCAATCCTTTACTGGACGAACAGAGCACGAGTCACCGAGAGCAGGCAGGATGGAGGAGCAGGACATGGGTGAACGGGGGACCGGCCGTAAATAAACCACCTATACATCTCCTGTTGGTGCCTAATTTCTGCAGCGGGCTGAGTCATGGAAGAAACAGCCACTTGTCATTGAAGCATCCCCCGGTGGGCACCGACGCCGACTGGTGCATTAGATAATGTCCCGCCTCTGGTTGACTTTGTCCTGTTCTGGACTGCGGACGGTGCTTAAGCCGGTCCTACTGTGTGTTCACAACGCATCACAACCTTCAGCAAACATACTGTCAGGAGGAGTTACCCGCCAAAGTGTTTTCAGACTTTCCGAGCTCTCCTGTTTTCATAGTGCAATGTTCTCTGTTCTTTCCCGGTGAAAAAAAAAAAGTCCTTGCCAAGTCATTCTCCTCAAATTGATTTTTCTTTCTTTTTTTAATAGCGGCAACAGCGGTGCTTGTTTCTGATGGACACACAGGCATCAAAACAGTCACACAGAGACAGAACATCTTCTGCTTCATCATCAGAGGAGGAGCTCTGCAAGCAGCAGTGCTACGACACAACGAGAAGCCAGATGCTCACATCTGCCTGCGACTTTACTGCTTGTCATCAGGGAATTAAGACGCATTTAAGCCAGTCTTGATGAACTCATAAACCTTCGAGGTGGACGGACAGGGGGGGCATTAACTTCACGAGGGTCGGTAAGAGCCGATGTAAAGGAGAGCAGTGAAAGGATGTCTCAGATTAGCCTGAGAAAAGAACGAGGCGGGGCTGTATGTGGGGAATGACAACGATGGCTCCAGCTGGAAGGCGTGATGGCTTTGGAGAGGAGTGCTGTGGGTTTAGTGTGATCAGACACTCTCGCCAATAAAGCGCCGGCACTTTGGCGAAACCCTCCAAGAGGCTCAAGTTATTTCAACGTTTTTGTGTTTTATGAGGACAGTGCAGGCAAAGAGCAGGGTAATGTTCTTCTGTGTCACCACATTATAGTTTGTGGATTAAAAAGAGGAAATATTGTGGAAATTTCTCTATTTGAATATTGCATGAAAGAACTGCTCCATAGTGTGCTCCATAAAGTAATAATCTGGAACACTTTTAAATAAATACATCTCTGACAAAAACCCATAAACTGGCCTGATTTTGAGGAAGCTTGGTGGAAGGGTTTACAGCAGCATGGGCTAAGGAGGACCCCCTTAAATTTCGAATCAGATCTGAATCACAGATACATGAATTGTTTCTCACTTTCAGTAACATGGCAGGATAGAGCATTTTGTCTTGCCTGAATACATATCAGACTTTTCATAAGAAGATGAATAGATGGTAGTAAGTATAAACAAACAGTGACAAAACATATCCATGACCCCATATCACAATCCACATTCACTAGTCCCAATAACAGGGCAGTCATCTCATGACTAATACTTCTGAATATATATCCAGACATATCAGCCTTTAGTGGTTGTGCTTGTAGATGTGCATATCATGGAAGAGAAGACCACTGGTCTTAGGGGAGGTCTGCGCACTCTGGGTGCACTTACAGTTTACTATGAAATTGATAGGAATTGATTTCCTCACTTTTACTTTTGGCACACACTACTTTTGGACAGTCATTCGTGTATGGAGTTCTAGGCTGTTTGAGAGCGGCATGAAATGAAACATCATGAATCTCCCCAAATGAACTTGCAGTGGTGGTGGTAACCAGAACAGCTAAACTTTAATTAAGTGCTCATCCAAATTGCAGCACATTCAAATTACAGCCACTTTTACATCACTGCAGTAATCAGGGGCCATCAGGAGACACACCGAGTGACAAATGCCGGAACAGACCAAGGCAGAGGGAGCTCACTGCTTTTGCTTTTGGCACAATCATTTGAACACTGAGGACTATGAGGATATGAGGAGCCTTTTCATCTTTAATACATTTGATTTTCTTCATAACATCAAAGTTTCACTATTCAAATTACAGAATGATCTACACCTCCTCATGAAGTTGCAGGATTTTGAAATGTAAAGACAGAAGTAACAAGAATGTAAATGTCTGACTTATACATGTTTGATGTGATTCAGAGGGAAAAAAAACAAATATTAGATTTTAAATACTTTGATTGCATATGTCTAATACTAATACTTATAATTTGTGGAGGCACCTTTGCCAGTTATTACAGCAGCAGATGTAGTAACTTTGCACACCTTTTGACTGTGGAATTTTGTCCCTTTCTTCTTTGCAAAAAACTTCAAGTTTCTTCAAATTGCTCGGCGACCTCCTGTGTACTGCTCTCTTTAGGTCATTCCACAGGTTTTCAATGGGGTCTGGGCTCTGACTGGACTATTCCATGAATTTGAGTTTCCTTTTTCTCAAGTCTTGGTGGACTTGCATGTGTGCTTTGGGTCATTGTCATGTTGGAATGTAAAATATCTAGTCATCTCCAGCTTCAGCTTTCTGACAGAAACCAGCAGGTTTTGTGCCACAATATCTTGATATTTGGAGCTATTCATCTATCTTGGCAAGAGCCCCTGACCCAGCTGAAGAGAAGCAGCACCAAAGGGATATGCTACCACCATTATGCTTCACAGTCAGTATGGTGCTCCATTGATGATGATGATGAGCTGTATTAGCTTTGCGCCAAAATTATCACTTAAAATTAGGCCGAAAGGTTCAACCTCTGTCTCGTCAGACCATAACACGTTGTCCAACATGGTTTGAGGGGACTGAATGTGGCTTTTGGCATTATTCAGATGAGCTTGGATGCCACCCTGCGCCATAGCCAGACATGTGCAAAATACAAGAGATGACGGTCCCATTCAAGGAGTGACCAGTACCTGCCAGGAATCCCTGTAGTTCCTTCAAAGCTGCTGTTGGCCTCCGGGAAGCCTCCATGATAGATTTTCTCCTCGTTCTCTCCTCAACTTTAGAGGGTCATTCTGATCTTTGCAGTGTCTCTGTGTCTCTACATTCCTTCCACTTATCGCTGATGGTTTTGATAGTGCTCTTTGATACATTCAATGCCTTCGATATTCTTTTATATCCCTCACCAGATTGGTACTTTTCAGCAATTAGATCTCTGTTTCTTTGGTAACTCATATCTGACCATGATTCTCCCAATAGGATACAACCTCAAACATTCAAGCAGATCCTGCAGCAATAGCTGATTTTAATGTGGTTCTAATCAGAATCATTTTCTTTGATGGCAAATGTATTTTATGACATAATTTATTTTTATTTGCCTACAGAGTATTGTCAGTTTTTTTTGTTGTTGGAAGATCACATTAAACATGGAGATGGCAAAAGATGAAACAACATTGTCCTACATTATGTGACAAATGTAACAAAAAAAAAAATGTAAACGGTAAACCATTGCATTGTGATGCAGCTTGTGATGAGAAGACCCTGCATAAAATGTAAATCTAACAGCAGCATGCCATATGGATAAACGTGCCCTGAGGACAAATGGGTTGTGCTCTTTTGCGACCCAGAGCTGCCAGTAATAATCTCTCATCCATGGAGGTTAAGTGCTGGATGGAGATTTCCCACCGCCTGCCATATAAGCTTCCTGTTATCACTGGAGTGCAGGTTCTCTGCTTACATAAAGCCAACCTCTAAACACTCCGCCTCCCAAACTTCCACACTGTCAGAGGGCTGGCAAAGTGGTTTCAAGGACTAATTGAGCTTAATAATGGTGCTTATGTGGGAAAACACACACAGAGACATCAGTCAATACAGAAGAAATTGTCCACTTCTACATGTTCTCAACATAAAAGGAGCTTGCATTTAGTGCTTTTGAGTAAAGCAGTGCTGCTAGTATTAAAAGGCTGAACTCAATTCAACTGGAACTATTGAAAACTTTTAATAACTCTAAGTAACAGTACATGCTTGATATATTCATCAGAGTGCCAAAACAGAAACAATTTCAATATGTGTACCCTAAATATACCATCCTACACAAGTCATATACTAAATGTATGCTATATCTACTAGCTTTAATGCCCTTTAATTCCTTGGATAAATACTTCATACGTCAATGAAAAAGCCACTTGACAACTAATAAAAGTATTTGTAGCTCTGGCTACTTGGACAATGGACGCCATAAATGACCTGATTAGAAGAGGCAAACTGATTTCTAATAGGCTTACTGATAAAACTTTTACCGGCATGGGAACAATTTCTTATCTACACATTTCGCAGACATTAGCATTCATTTGGAGTTGTGTCACCGCTCTCATGAATACAACTCCAATACTGACTCTCGTTTGGGGTCCCCAACAACAAAATGATCTGATTTCAAAGGTTGAACCTGAACTTCAACAGTTAGTTGCTAACTTTGTCTGTCTGCCATTTACTGCTATTGTAGGAACATACAGTGGGTTTATCAGAGCTAAACAGCTGCTTACTGTGGCATGACTGAACCAATTAAAAAGTGAGAAAACAATTAGCTAAAAGTCAAATCAATTAGCAAATAAAGGCTAACAAATTGCCATAGAGCTCCACTCTTGGTAATAATTCTCTGTTGGTGTGTCACTTTGACCGACACCAGTGGCAGACTCTGGTCTAGTCTGAAAGTCAGGGGCAAAAAATTAAAAAGGGCATCTGCTGCATGTAGCTGGTCACCAACATGCAATAAGTCATATAGCATTAATGAGTATTAATGAGATATTTTATATAATTTCAATACAGTACATTTGGGGAATTTTCAGTGCAGTAAATCTGTTTCCCAAAGTGTTCAATATCATCATATATATATATGCCACTTATTTTTTAAAAGTCCCAGTTCGTTTCAATATTACATTTCTTTATTTCAGAAAGTTATTTTTCAAAGGTCTATTTCTATATTTCAGAAACACATATTTCCCAACAACACTTTATTTCATAATGTCACATTTCTATGTTTCTTTTTTTTTTAAAACAGTGGCATTGTCAGTGCCCTTGTATAAAAGCTCACCTACTGCTACCAGATTGAACCAATTAGCTCCTGCTACATATAGAGTGACAACAATGTCAATTCTGGATCAGTTATCTACGGCTGCTGCTGTAAATTAAGTGTTGCATCACTTATTCATTTAGTATTTTACACTTAGGGTTCAATAAAATCCTAATGTTAAGTGCATATCACTCTTGTCTTCCTGTGCCACTCCTCCCAGAGATCACCTGTCAATCAAACTGTGACATCTTTGGATTTTCTGTCAGCTTGAGTGTGTATAAATCACGCTCTTTTCCTTGTGCTTGCTGAATCGCTAGTGTTTCACACCAGCTACCATCGGGGAATAGCACAATGGACATTTACTTAAATGTCACAGATCAATATTTTGCATTGTAACACGATGTGATGCCTCTGGGATCTGAGAACAAACCTGCTGCGGTCTCTGCACATGTTTTTTTTTTTGTGCACCTTGTGCGCTGCAGCCACGGCAGACACATGTTGAAAATAACATGTCCCGCTCTGCAGGCTCGTGATCAGCGAACACAGGTCGTGTCAGCGGGCAGGATCATGTGGCAGCGCGGCCACACTGACTGTGCACAAAAACAATCATCTGCATTTGGCTTCCTGCGGGAGGCAGGGGGGTGGGGGTCGGGTTTCAGGGGTGATGGCGTTGGTGAGGAGTCAATACCGAACGCCGCCTCTCTTAATCAGCACAGTACACCAAGGTCAGCTCAGCTGGAAACACAGCCCGGCGCTGCTGCTGCGACGCGGCCTGCTACAGCCACATCCATCAGGGCTCGGCGCGAACCGGGAGAGCAGCTTCCGGACGAGGAGGAGGAGGAGATAAAACACATAAAGCACGGGGAGTGTGTGAGCCTCGCGACAACACACACACACACACACCACTAGGCTCGTGAGGGTGAGAACTTCTTTCTGTTGACACAAATCCCAGGGACAAAGCACCCCCACCTCTTTACTCCCTCCTGATGGATGAGTAGTGTACACTTCCGTCAGTTGCGTAACACGGAGTCTGCCGTGTGCCGTGCTTCTGAAAAAGCGGGTTTAAGCGGTTTTGCTTTATATAATGTGGAAATCCAAATCTTTCTCTTTTGCGCTAGATAGGCTGCACCGTGTCCCAGACTCTGTAAGCACGCTTTGCTCGTGGTATTACTCTACAAAGAGAGAGATATAATTGTCTAATGCTGAATATCCTCAGCTATTCTTTTCCACACGAGTCTATGAATTTGTGTCTTCCGCTATTCCGGGAAACAGCACAACAGTCTTAGAGAGCAACGTCTGGCCCTGATAGGCTCATGAAGTTGTCGTGCGCTGATGATGACGAGATCAATCTATTATTTTCTCTAAAGGAAGAAAATTAAACAATGGCATACAGTTGGTGATCTGGGAGAGTAAACACTGGCCGACAACATCATGTTGACAGAATCCAATTAACCTTTGCTGCTTCGGAGCGAGGCCTTTGGAAATCCGGCTTTGCTCTGGCGCTCCTCCTTCTGTCATTCTCTCCATCTCGTTTCTCTCATCAGCATCGCATCAATGAAGTCTACAGAGAGGGATATTCATAACTGTCTGTAGTAAATACAAAGATTTAATTACTGATGGTGCCCGCTGCCCAGCGCATACCATGTAATGGAGGCTACCACACGATTAATTATTTCGGTTTATCACGCCTTCGAGTGCAGTGCTGGGATCGGCGTTATGAGGAAGGCTTTGTGCTCAACTGGGCCACTTCGCTGCGCTGTGCATTGCCACCGCCGCCACCACCACCACAGGCTCTGTGCTGATAGGCTGAGCGAACCACTTCACAGCGCGTTCATGGCCTATATCTCCTTATCCCCCAGGAGCAGATCAAGGAATGGAAAAACAAACAGGCCTTGTAACACATAAGCATAATCAGGAACGTGGGCTCGTCTGGCTGTACAATTCCTGAAGGAAAGGCTAACATACTGGAGGGGAATGCTGAACAAAACAGTGTGTGGCAAAGCCTCAACCGCTTATTCTACTTCTTTCCCCTGACAAGCACGTTTGCAGAGCTGCACCTTTTTGTTTCATGGGCCGTTGCGGGTACATGATGGCTGGTAATGCAGTCTCTAAAGTAACAAATAACTATAAAAGGTCTCGCTTTGGTGAGGTGCCAAGTGAAGCCATTGTCTGTTAGAAAATACATCTATAAACTACTGATTTGCCTCTGGCTAAAAGGTGAATCCTGCATGGATTGCATTCACTGGCAAGACGTGTTTGCAGCTGAGGGAGCGTGCAACAGCAACATTTCCAACCAAAGTCGGCTTTTTTCAGTGCGGTTGGGACACATTCGCGGAGGCGTCTGCACAGAGTGTTGAGTTCACCTTTGGTTTCACGCAAATTTGTGCCACTGACCAATAGCAAACTCCGCTGAAAGGATTGTAAGTAAGGTTATGGTCAGGTCATGCTGCCCATTTCACACCATTCAGCCCTATAAAACCCTGCTCTGCTGGAGTACAAACTGCTCACAAAAGAGACCCAAACAAGACAGGAGCGGACTGTGCATACAAGGTACTCTGTGCAGATTCTAAGCACTACCAGAGCTACAGTATGGTGCAATCAGTTCATATATGAACCAAATGGCCATATATGGCATGCATATATGGCCATGTTTGCATATATGCCATATATGGCATGCAAACATCAGGATACACATGAGACAATGAGCAAAGGAGT
>JBCAUF010000061.1:2967025-2979289 GCA_038406115.1 Haemulon aurolineatum | reverse complement strand
CTTTAATTTTCTAAATGAAATAAGAGCTTGTGTGGATCTGCTCACTGTCTGCTGGATCCCATTCATATGTGATGAGAGCAGAATAGGTTTTGTGTTTTGTAAGTACTCCACAAACAAAGGTAAGTGGACTGGACTAATACACAAATACACAAATGCAGATGTCAGCTACAGCCTGGCTTACATGTTTGAATAACCTCGGCTACCTCAGCGCTGTCATCGGCCCTTTCCTTACAGAACAAGCGGTTTCATTAAGGCAGAAGGGCCTGGGACAGGCTGCTGCATAATCTGGTGCTGAAACACACAAAGGCATTGAGACTGTTGCTTTCCTTCAGGCCAATGTTCAGCAATCTTTGCTTTTAACAAGACCAGACCTCGTTACTCTTGAATTTTATTGGGTGATCCTTTGTACAAATGTATACTGTGATTTGTAAGGTTTTATAGCCAATCCATAATGTTCTAAATTGTCCCAGCTACTCAGCGTTGCCAAGCCAGTCCTGCCAAACTAGAGTGACACATTATGAGTAATGTATAAAACTCTCCTCGTAATGTAACACATGGCTGGCACTTTGCCTCGGGCTCTTGCCTCCAGCTCAGTGGACACTCAGGCCATCCACAGTGACAGACGCCCAGATGCAACCCTGATGCCTTTACTCTTTTAACGTTGTGTGTGTTCCTGTGTGTGTGCGTGAGTGTGTGCTCCTTGTACACGTATTTGGGGGATTTTCAAAGCATATTGTTTCCAAATCCCAAATTGGAGCTGCTTTTTAAGAAAGAAACAGTCCCAGTGAAATCTGCTTACAGTGAAATCTGTTGAGTATCAAGAGTAACTATGATACTGTTAACAAGAAGAAACAAAGGACCCTGAAAGATTATGTTCTCAATCAACCTCCCATGAGAACTTTTCTCAACCCACTTACTAAGTGGCTGTAACTTGCAGCTCAGGAAAGCAATTAAGCAAGACAAGGAATTCATATAGTCTATTTGTACCAAAGCCATTCTGGCTTTAAAAGATACAAAATGAAAATAAAAAGAGAATGCATAGAGTTTAGTTATAGAGTAGAGTGAAATAGAATAGAATCAGATAAAATACAATAAAACAGATTAAACAACAGAGTAAAAAGCACATAAGAGTAGTGTAATGAGAGATGTGACTCTTTAAAATTATTGGTGAAATTTGCACCAGAACTTGCACTGGGTCTGTAACTCTGCAACTTTAATCAAATCCGAACACATGGACATGATTCGCATTATTTTAGATCCAGTGTGACTTATGCTGTCCCGAGGGTTTCCTTATCTCTGATGCCATTGTGCATAAATGTCCATAAATTTGCTCAGAAATCACAGAAAAAAAGACACTCCTTTAAACTTGAGAACTGGAGAATCATCAGGTTTATTCAGGATCAAAGTCACAGTTGTCTGTACATCCAGCTGCTGATAGCTAATTTGTCATACTTTAAGTGGAGCCGGTCTGCCAAAGCCTAAATAAATGTACTTTTCCTTAAAAGCATTATGGGAATTGTAGCTCCAAAACCTAGAGCACAATTACCCCCCATACAGGAGCGTTAAGAACATCATGCCTCCAACAGCAGAGAGCAGCCTCTGTGCTGTAACACTAATATCAACACAGTTGTCAAAGTAAAATGAAACACACTATGGACGTATATGGAGGTTTTGTAAAGTGGTTTGTTGGCTGGCTTTAGTACACCTCTGCTTACATTATAAGAAGACATTTCAGAATATTTATAAATATACAAAAATTTGATCATTAAATCTGGCTTAAGTTTTTCCTGCATTAAAAGTGTAATTAACAGGATTTCAGGGGATTTATTGGCAGAGGTGGAGCAAAATATTTATATGTGTGTTTTCAGGAGTTTGTTAGTGACTCTTCACATCAGAGTTGTAGCTGATAGGAATCGCAATTGAATCAATTTCCCCGGTACACTCCCAGCAGTTGGAATGGAGACGCCATGGTTATTAACTTTTAACTTTGTTTCGCATTTGGTGTTGAATATTTAATATTTGACACTACATTCTCACAGGCTGAGAACAGTTTGAGTGCCACACTTTTCTCGAGAATCAGAGTGTCTGCACAAGTTTTCAGGAATGGTAGAAATGCTTGTTATTTTTGTGATTTTGGTGAAATAAACCCGTAACCCGTATATTCCCAAATTATTGTGACAGCGGTGGTCTGTGGTCAGCTGACTGTGCTGTTAACTTGCCGATGTACAATGTACATATCGTATCTTGTGTATGATAAGTAATTATGAGCTCCCACCACACACCAGAACAAAACTCAGTTTCACTAATTCTACTGAGACAACAAAGACGTCCATTCACAGACACGAGCAGATGTTCTGTGTTTTAGTGTCCCACAGCTGAGGACCTCCAATATGGCCGCCTGGGGGTGCATTATGTCATCTAAAAACCCTTTTTCATCATCATGTTTGAATGTCCTGGAGAAAAGACGTCACATCAACATGTTTTGAATTCACGTTTACCACCCGCAGCCCTCGAATGTAATGGAATTAGCCCGATCAGACAGATGTTTTTGTGCAGGCATCTCACGGCCTGTTTGTCTGCCGCGACACTTTTATTCATCTGGGATGACACGGGACATCTATGCAAATTTCACACATCATTAAGCCGAGCACAGACCTAGGATGGCCTATGGGACTGGTCAGGCAGAACCGATCTGGCCCATTGGGTTTCATTGTAGTCAAACTTTACGCCACGCATTCCCAAACAGTTTGAGGAAAGGAACGTGCAGAATGCCAAGTAAATGCTTCTTCAGGGACTTGGTGCTATGCTGCCTGGGAAAAAAAAAAAAAAGTGATGCAGCACGGTCATCACATGCTGGTGTAATAACATGACTCTCGACGAGAACAACAGCAGTTTTAAGAGGATATGTTATTGTTTCTCCCTGTAGTTCCTGCCGGATTCTCTTTGGCAGACAGGAGTGCAGCGCTCGAGGCTGGCTCATGTGGGTCTGCTGACCATATGGGAAGAGTTCCTTTGTCCTGTTTCATACCCAACCACTGCTTTTTCAAAAGGTATCCGGGGCTGCATGAAACAATGGTGCACTAACTGTTGATTGGGTTGACATTTGCAGAGTTCAAGGGCTACTCATTTGAATAGCTGTTCATTGATGGGAGAGAATAAAACACGCAAGGAAAAACTTTTTTTTTTGTTTAGTCCTGTTTTTTTCCAGTACAAGATAACATGAGAGCTTCATCTGGCAAATCAATACTACAACTCAATACTGCTGATTTGCATTTTGTGTACAATCTGTAAAATACAGATTAAAATAATTGGATGAGGATTTTGAAATCTGCAGGGAGGAATTTTCCAAAGCAACCAGGATTATATTTGACATTTACGGAGCTTGTCCAACAGCAATAACATTTTACTGATCTCTCTTATAATTCCAAGTAAAGGTCAGAGTACTGTGAAGTGATGAGCTGCTCCCCGCTGCAACAGTGTGGTTCTCTGAAGCCGGAAACCTTGCTGAGAGACGGAACAGCTGACTCTACTTCAGGTGTTGTTGTTTTTTTCTCATGTTTAAAGGCTGGCTTTGTCCGTTGGCTTAGCGTGGGCTTCCATCAACGCAAAGGGAGATGACAACAGAGGCCCTGGCTGTTCACTCACACCTGAGTGTCCATTCATCAGCTCGTGACAGGAATGCATCTTCCTGTCAACACAGGGGGTTGGATCAGTGCTCTTGCAGCCAGCCTTCAGCGTTACAAAGGGTAAAGGAACATTTGGGGTCTTGATTTCAGAGTTCCACAGTCTGAAACTTTGGAGCTGTAAAGCCATGACTGGGTTTTTGCTGCAGTGTAGAACACCGAAAACACAGGGAGCCAATTTGGAGCAATGCATAATTTGGATGCCTCCTCCGTATCGAGCAACATCCCCTGGATACCAGAGCTCCCTGCCGAGCGCCTGCTGGTGGCCTATGCATATTTCATGAAATCAGAAGCTGATTAACTGAATGGGTGTGAATTGTTGTATTCAAGAAAACAATCACTAATATAAAGAAACATCCTTTTAGTAAAAATCCAGGTGGAACAAAGTTTTAGACAAGACATGGCCACACACTCCATGATATCTACCTTTCAGAAATGCTAAACTTGTTTATAACATGATATGGAGATACATGGTGATTCAGACATGACTCAACATGAATTTGATGAATTCAAAATAAAAGCCACTTCATACATTTCTGTTTTTACAATCATTGAAAAAACATCTCTAACTAGAGGAGTGATTGCATCATGTGGTCCTACACCTGGTCATGCAAGAAATGGATTATGGGCTATAAAGAAATTTGCTTAAAATCAAGTAACAATTACCCAGAAGGAAAACTCAGAATAGTCAACCTCAGCTACATTTGCCAAATAAGGCACGTTGCAAACCCACAGGGATTTGTCACTCAATTGGTGCACTGGATGGTCTGAGGCCTAGTGGGTAGTTGCCCACTTTTCCAGGTTGATAATCCAGCTCTGGCACTATCAAGCTTTTTTTTTTTTTAGCTCATTGTTACCAAAGTCCTCTCTCAACTGATTTTTATTATTGTTTTGAACACAAAAAATAAACCCATGGCACAGTAACCGCCCAGCAGCACAAAGAACACAAACAAAGTTTTAATAATTGTCACGGAGCTCTTAGCAGCTAAAGAGCCTGATATTTCCCTCAGGAGATTGTGGAGACCAAAAACAGAGCTTAATGAGAGTGAATATTGGACTTACATTCATCAGGTAGTCAGAGACATGACCCCAAATGAATGCTGATTTTAGTCTGTGTCTGCTGGAGGTGTAAGTGAACAACTGCTTGCAAACGAGTTCACAGCAACAACTTCATAAATCAAGTCAGATGATGCAGTTTCATCTTGTTCTGGAGCTCCTTCAACCCCCAAGTGACCAAAAAGATCAATGAATGCTGCATTAAAGCGGCACTTTTTTATATACGTGTTATGGCCTTACAAAGTTTAAATCACTAATGTGTTAGCAACAGTCCTACACCACACACAAAAAGACAAGGAGCAACATTAGCATTGCCATGTTTCTGACTGCAAGTCCAATGCTTGACTCACTTGACTCTCCTCAAGCTCCTCCACTATATTCATCAAACCATACAGTAGATGTCGGTAAAGTTGCTGGCAATAAAATCAAAGATGAAGACCTAAATTATGCAAAAGCTGAGGAGAATGGCAGAATCAGATGATACTTCTCTTTGTTCATTGTACCATCATCAAGTGCCTCTATAAAAATATTGATTAGTGTATCTTTAAGCTCTTTACCCATACTCTTCCAATGAATAAACCTCACAATAATCGTAATGTAATGTAATCGTCTAACTATGACGATTTTGTCTCCACACACACACACACGCACACTGATTGGCCAGTTTTGATCTTTTTTAATGCTCACTTGTTTATTCCTCAGAAGTCAACAACACGCTATTAATTTCAATCAGTGCGCGGAAGATAAAAGTCTCCAGCATCCTGTTGACTGGCACAGGCAGCAGTCAGAGCACATGTCTGTCAATGCCCCGCTCTCTGCTCACCCTGCTCTGTCCAAACACACTGTGCTTGCCAAACCAGACAGGTCAGCCAGTAACTAAGAGAAGCTGACACGCTGATGAACACTGACAAGGCATTATGACGCTTGTTTGCCCAATTTGGCAAGTTTAATTCAGCCAAATTGGTCCAGGTTTGGCTTGGTGAGTCACTGTTTTTAATTAATCTAAGTGGAAAGTTTCATTCCATTTTGTACAACACAACGGCCTGGGGGGCAAAAAGGTAATCAACGCATTAAGCTTTTGTTTATCCGCCCAGGTAACGGTTTTGATTTAACTCAGGCCTTAATGCGGGTGCATGTGCAGCCCATTCTCAGACAGAGATGAAATGCGTGTGCAGAAGCAAATACAGATGGAACACAGCGTGGGCTAGGTCTCTGCAGGGTTCACCTGAGTCTTTTAAAGTCTTGATTTCAGCACATATTATTCTTCTGAAACAGTCTACTGACAGCGGGCTTTGCACTCGCTCTTAAAAGGGCCCTTGGTTACCTGACCCAGCGTTAAAAGAATCAGCGACACGGGGCAGGGCCGCCCTGTCCCCTACAGTGCCGGGCTAATGGAGATTCCAGAGCACGACACCACCCACTTCCCCTCTCTCCTCGGAGTTCACTTTTGCCCTGCAAATCACTGCACTGTATCCCTCAGATAACCCTGCAGAGTGAGGCCCATTTGGAGGTCACTCCTCCTCAAGCCTATGAAGCAGCATGCTAGAGACAATCATTTCTCTTTTTGCAGAGGTAGGAACGTTTCTGAGCTGTTGACGGAAAAAAATCAGTGATGCTACATTGATGCGTCTCCCGTTTATAAACTACTGTGGATACACAATCCCTAACTCTGTGTCTTGTGCTGTGCAGGAAATAAGAACTTGCAGTCGTGCCAGAAGTTAATTGCAACATGCTGCACGTATCACAGTCGCTCACAGGGAGGCGGATATTTCCAAAAAGTCTCCTAGTCGGTGGATGATGGGAAAAAATGTTCCCAAAATATTCTATTCATACTTTCAATACACATTACGGTCTGAATACAGTTAGTCTGGAAGTAATTTCATGCATTTATTCACCAAAACATTAAAGCCAGCGACTCAGTGACGGAGTCAAAAGCATTCCAGAAATTAAATATCTCCATGTTGTTTCGCTATAGTTCACTTTCCCTCACATTTACATGGAGCCATTCAAGGACAAACCAAAATTCATAAGTTGAAACATCAGTGGAGCTGTGCATAGTCCTGCTTTTAAAGAGCACAGTTGTGGTACACATGTAAAGGGCAGGGTGTGCTGATCATTTGCATGATAATCACTGCAACCAAACAGGATATTGTTGACCTGTGTGTGAACCGCTCAGCAGATGGAGGTGGTATGTTGTATGTGACTTGCCCTGTGTAATGAGGCGCCTGCATCATTAGGTGGCTAATGTGCCCCATCCTGCCTTTTGTGTGTTGTTCTGGCAAAAGTTCTGCGTTTACAGTCAAAAAACAAACAAAACTAGGATATGGCATGAGAAGACAATAGCTAGTCAGTCCATTAATTATATAGGAGGCACACATACACATGACAGGGCAGGACAAAGAGAGGTTCTGTGTTTTGCAATAAAGGCCTCAGTATGCTTAAAAAGAAAGTGCATGTTGGATTGATGTTGAGTGATGATGTATGACATCGCCTCTCCCTGCCCCTTCCTGCTTCCTGAATTTGGGAAGTTGTGCACGTAACATTTAACTTTCCAAAGGCAAAGATGGAACTTTCACGCTTAACAGTGAAAAACAGACATATCAACGAGAAATGCATATTTGAACACAGTTTACTGCAAAGTGTAGGGCCATACCTCAACAAGGGAAGTGCTATTATGAAGAAGGCGCTTAAGTCTGATGTCTACATCTCCAGCATACTGTAGCTCTGAGGAACTAATCAGCATGTATTTCTTACATTGATTAGACTTGATGGCATGTCTCTTTAGACCTTGAGGTACGATGTAATATCTCTATAACTGCATTCTGAGGTCCTATTTTTTACGCGTCAGTGCTGTTTTCTGTTGACTATAGCTATAGCACAGCTTGTGCATTTCAAAAACCTGTTCGTCTGGAAGCAAAACATTCGTTCCAGCAGCTCAAATGAAATTAGAAGGATATCATCAAGTACATCTTGCACATATACGACATGATCTCACTTTCCTCGAGCTCCAGCTGTTTCAAAGAAGATGACGATAGTGATCTAAATTTCAAAACTGGAGACTGTTCCATTTTCCCTGCAGAGTTAAATGCACTGAACTGATACCCACTCTGAGCAGTCCTGATGTAGGTACAGCATATATGTCACTCATATGTTATACGCAGTATTCATACATTACTGGCAGCAAATTTCCAAAAGACTTGATGTCAAAGCCGTTTGTGAGCCCCCCCCCCGCCAAGCCTACAGGAGGGACATCAGTGAGTCGTGAGCCAGATGCTCCCCGCTGACCCCGCACAAGAAGCCCGACACCCCGAGGCCTCCCCGCCTATTTCAAAGCCTCGTCTCCGTCTGACAGCTTTCCCCCGGAGATCACACTGGGATTCCACAAATCTCACCCACGCGTCGCCGAGTCCCGCTCAGTGTTTTATAGGGAGGCCGAGCCTGATCCTGTTATGCGCGTGCAAAAATCCAAGTTTGTTCACCACGCCATGGCAACCCCTCTCTGATCTTGTTATCTGACATTGTGTCATCAGCGCAAACTTCAGACAAAACTGCATTTAACTCCAGGGAGCCGCGCTGTCACCGCCAAGCCTATTTTTATATGTAAAAAATAAGGCAGCTGGCACGGTACAGGAGATTAAATTAAAAAATGTAGGCCTACGAGCAAGTTTCGGCATGTCCTTCCACTGACCCGGCCACGAACACTCCGAATGCGAGTCCCCGCTATTGTTTTACCTCGTCCCTCATCTCTCATCTCTAGTTGAAAGGCAGCCCACTCCTCTGGCAGTGGCCTTATCAGCGATCAGAGCCGATGTGTTTATCACAGCGCCGACCACCGCTTCACCCCCCCTCGGCCCCGACAGCTCCTCATTAGGACCTTCACACGGGCAGCCGGGAGGGGGTCCGGACTGCTGATCAGGTCGCGGCGCTCCGACACGACGAGCGAGCCCATCCAAACGCCGGGCACGCCAGCGCTGGATTCCAAACAACGCTCAACGCTCCCTCTGCTCTTTGAACTCACGCGTTGGGCCAGATTTACGACGCGCCTCAAATTAAGGAAGGGGGTGTCGCCAAAGTGGGACACGAGATTGGTCCCGAGTTGTAAAGTCACTCAGCCTTGCGCCATTTGCTGTCATGCACATGTCACGGGTCACGCTCCCCGCAAAAGGTGAAAGTACATGAAAATGACCGGAGATAAATAATTTGCGGATAATCTCTTTAGCACATGTGAATTCACACGCCCACCTGAAGGACATACGTGTTTGTCCCGGCGTGGGATCTCACAGTTAATTAAAAACAAGCCCGTGTTTGAAGGAGATCTGCTCTGCTGTGAGTGGTTGAGATAGCCTATGGCCTTGTGTCATGCATGGACTGCAACCCGGCGGGACGCTGACAGACAGCTGCATGAGTAATGATGTGGTCGCGACAAGCCTCTTGTTTAGCCAAGGTTACGGCCTTCCGTTTGAGAGGTACATGTGAGATCCTTAAAGCACAGCAGTGGACATGAGCTCGAGTTTACCCTGGGGGCCGACAACATGGCTCTAAAGGAAATATGAGAGGGTGCAGCAGCACGGTCACTCCGGTTATACAATGTGAATATATAATAGAATAAGTGAAATATGAGAGGACGAATGGAGTGGAATAATAACCTCAGCCCAGCTTACCTTACTTTTTGGGCTGACAAAAACCTTCTGTGCGTTGAAAGTGGGTGCCACAGTGGCGTATGTTAGCTATTAGTTACCTATTTGAACTCTCAATCTACCTCATACTGTTCCTGTACTGTTCATATTTGTTTATTTATTATTCTTTTGTATATATACTTTGCTTAAAATTTGCATTTCAATCTTGTAATTTTTGTAATACACTTTCGTTTGTGATATTCTATTTTATACTTCTATTCTATTTCTATGCTGGGCTTGCTCCGGGACCAGGGTAACTCATTTTGTTTCACTCCATATTTAACATGTGCTGAAATGACAATAAATGTATGAAATCCTTGAATCCTTGAATCCTATTTCTTCAAAAGAGTAAATCAAGATTTTGTGAAATATGTTTGTTCACTTTCTTGCACAGACTTAGCTGAGAAGAGCGACACCAATCTCATGTCGATGCCTTATGCACAGAGCTACAGCTGGGAACAAATTAGCCTAGCTTAGCATGACAAGCACCTCCTATGTTTACTACTGTATTATCATGCATCTTGTTTGAAAGAAATCTGCAGATGTTTTTCAGGAGGTCACGTGTGTCATCCTGGTGAAAACAAAGAATTACATCACACTCTGATCACGCTACTGGACAAATGTTTTGTGTATGAGGTGACCATCTCTTCAAACCACCAAACCATGACCCTTGGGCAAACCGCCCATTCATGCACACACTCATGCATGTGCATATGAACACGTCATAGGCATTTTCATCAAGATAAGACAATTATTTTAGCACTTTGCACACCAAAAGCACGCCTGGAAGCTCTGGTAGACGGATCCCGCCAGCAACGGTCTTAATAATGTGATTGACACTGAAATACAAGCAGACATAAGTGATGAATTCAAACATGTGCTACAAATGTTTCTACAGGCTAGTGAGTTAACGTGGAACTGAAAATGTTTCAGTGTTTTGCAGATTTGTCGGGACTCTGCACACAGGGCAACAGGGACAGTCACAGACAAAATCTACTGAAACTCTTCAGTGTTTTGGAACCACCGGCTGCTCCATGGCACATGTGGCTCCTGCCTCTCCCGTTACAACAGCAGTCTGCAGAAGTGTTGCAACTCTCATTTTTTGCATTCAGCTGGAGCTATTGGTAAACAGCACAAAAGACTTTTCCTAGCAGCCAACGGCGACTCTGCTGTTAAGTTACAACACGAGGGTTAACTCCCTGTAAACCACAACTTGGCATTTTTAGATCATATCTCTTGGTAAAGTGACAAATTTACAGTGTGTCTATGTGTGAGTCAGTGTGAGCTTTAAAGGTGCAGGTTTACAGGTACATTTTTGAACCTTGGACAAAGACAGACTCTGTTTTCACCTGCTTACTGCCTCCAACCTAGGGCTGAATCAATTGTCAATAATTTCTATAAATCTATAATTTCAATCATTGATTAGCCAGTTTGTCAAAATTCTCTGATTGCAGCTTCTTAAAAGTGAATATTTTGTGGACAAAACACACAAGATATTTGAGGACGTCATCTTGGGGTTTGGGAAATACTGACCAAAGACTTTTTCTGACTATTTCATTGGTCAAACAACTAATCGATTAATCGAGAACATTATCAACAGATTGATCAGAATATAATAATATAAGTAATATATCATCAAGTGTAATATCAGTAAGCAGGCAACTTTTTAAAAAAATCCAAAGTCCCCCATCCAGGTTGCTGAACTGTGAATGACAGAATTCTTGTCTGCCTCATGATTAACTTATTTCCATCTCCATTATAAGCAGTCCCATATTTTGTACATTAACCTGCTTTGCACAAGTAAAAAGATAATTTCTCAGGACATTTAATTTCATTCACTTCTGTCCATGAGCCAAAGCTCAACACGTCCAATGAAACTCTCAGTCTGTACCTGTTGGACCCTGTGGGTTGGGCCCTGCCAGCAGCTGGGATCTCCACCGGGGGAAACTTTCCGTCCCTCCCCCTCCTCCTCCTCCCGTCCCCTCCCTCCCTCCCGCCTGATCCCAGCAGCGCCGCGGTGGTCAAAAGGTTCACACTTGCGGCGCTCGGAGGACCGGCAGCCGGCGTCTCTGCAGCCCATCAGTCCGTGCATGACAAGGTAACACTCACACATCTACACACACACACACACACACACTGTGCCCACAAACTGATCCACTCGTTAAACCGTCAAAAGTGTCCGCAGCATTTTTTTTCTTTCACGGAGACTTTGTTCGTGTGCAGTTGAATCCACGGGTGTTGTGGTGAGAAGTTTTGAGTCGCGGACTGTAGAAGTTTACTTTCAGTGAGGATCATGGTGCGCTCTCTTGACTGCAGTCCTGCGATCTGTGGTTAACTTGGAGACTTTTGTCAAATAATCAGGTGGAGACAGAAGAAGTTTGAACAGAAGACCTCCAGAGTCTTCTTTGCAAACTATTTTACTAAATATGAGACTTACAGCATGCAGGTGTGACAACTTCTTAAAGGTTTTTGTAATATTTGTGTTAGTACAGTTTGTCTGCAAAACCTCATTAAATGTTTAAAATGAGTTTAACCTCATTAATGAATGTATCACTTAGCCTAATATTAATTTCCCACATGTGTTGCAGACAAAGTTTAGTTTTCTGAGACAAAAAGGTGCGTCGCTGCTCTCTGAGAAGGTGTCCTGTTACACTTCTTTTTCACAAGTGAAGATTTAAAAGAATCCTCTCGCTTGGGTCCATGTTGGCAGAGCTGCATGACATCAGGGAATGTTTAGGGATCAGCTGAGTGTGTGTGCGGGGTGTCTGTGCATGTGTGTGTGTGTGTGTGTGTGCAGGGAGAGAGAAAACAGAGGAATCCCCCATCCCTCGCTGCTCTGGGAAACACCA
>JBCAUF010000061.1:2878316-2889370 GCA_038406115.1 Haemulon aurolineatum | reverse complement strand
CGCTATTTAAGCCGGACCGAGTCAGGTGCCGAGTGGGTCACCGCCGAGGTGCTTCATCTTTCCCTCTTGCCGTCTAGACATTGACGAGTGTCAGATGGGGACACACCGCTGCGGAGTGGGCCAGATCTGTCACAACCTTCCTGGCAGGTACCGCTGTGACTGTCAGACGGGCTACCAGTATGACTTCCTCCACAAAGACTGCCTCGGTACGTATCGCCGTGTCAGGTCTGCGACATGATGACGAACAGATCGGAGGTCTGCTCATCCAAAATGTTTCTGGAGCCAGAGCTAAAGCCAGACTTGACTGCGGTGGGGAAGGGGGGGTGGGGGGGACTACCTGTCAGTCTTTTACTGACTGGTTCTGTTGCTGTTGCTGTTTATTATGGTTTAAGCATTTTTGGATATGAGTGTTACATTTCCATGTATATGATAGCAAATCAATTTGGTAAACAAACAAAATAATATCAGTCTAAAGCTTGCAGAAAAAGGAGAATTTCTTCCTCTAATTAAGGAAAGGAAATGTTAGAGTTTTCCATCCAGCTGTATTCATGCACATTTTCAGTCTGCACTTAAAAGAACCAGAGTGGAAAAATGTGTGTGTGTGTGTGTGTGTGTGTGTGTGTGTGTGCGTGGCAGAGGTTGAAATATTATCAGATCGATAAAAGGAAAATGCAACAAAGTGCAATTGAAACAGACTTAAATTATGAATCTTCCCCTTCACTGAAGAGAATAAAAATGGCAAAAACATCTCAAATAAATCCACAAACATATACATTAAACAAACATAAATGCCATATTTTCATCATTATTGCTCTTCGATTACATCATCTCGGGTGATTCTGCAGTTGTTTAATGGCACCCTCCTGGAGAATTAGTGCTGCCAGATGTTTATTTAACGGAGCTCAAATCCCAATATTCACGATTCATTCATTGATTGAAACGCATATAAATGTGCAGGCAGGTTGGTACCTGGGCAAGAACAGGAGGAGAATCAGCAACAAGGCGATGATTGCAGTTGTGCCGCTCCACACCTGTCAGTGATGACACACATCAGTGATTCATGAATGGCTGTAAACTCAATTTACTGCTCACTATACGGTAAAATCGTGATTTCTCTGCAGGCAGTAGGGAATCATTTTGGACACAGTGCAGGTGACTGGGACAGGTGAGAACACACCGAGGACGTGGACAGATGGGGGCTGGCAGGGTTTGGAGAGGTCACTGACAGTGCAGAGCCTCGGGGGGGAACACACAGGCAGCAGAGCTTAAAGGGAGGATTGGTCATGACAGGAAATCCAGTTCTGCAGTATTTGCTAACATATTTGAAATACCCATCCTCACCCCTCGCCTCGTGGGTGAGCTGACCTTTCAAGACCACGGTCAGTCCACTTGATGTTCACATCTGGGTCAATGTCAGTTCATTGTTCAAAAACATCACGCATAGCACTTTGGAGAGTCTTTATTATTATTACTTTCCTACTTTCTTTTGCTTATCTGATGACATTTCTTGTGTCTGTAATTGGCCAGGTGAATTTAAGGTGAGACTAGACAATGGATGGGCCAGGAGGCAGATGCTAACATACGTTCATCCCATCACGGTGTGAAGAAGAGGGGCAGAAAACAAACGTGACTGATCAAGAGCCCGGCTCTCCCGCACTGACACGGGTTGTTCCGAGGTTTCACCGTGAAATAAGACTTGTGGCATATCTCGTGTCTGACAGCAGGAATTTCAGACATCCTAAAATCACTTTTTCTGAATGCAAATGTTGCTAGTGTGAGGGGGGGCTTTTGTTCTCTTCACACATTCAGAAGTCTGGGCCTCACTGGAGGTTCATCCCTCACTCCCAGTGAGGGGGTGTCTGTGTTTCTGACACGAGCAGCAGGCAATGGCAGGAATTTTGTGCATGCTAGCGTTTTTTTGTTTGTTTGTTTTTGATCATGACGCTAATGACGCTCACTTCTCACTATTTGGAAGAGCTAAGCCTGTTTGGTCTGTGTGGTTTCCAGCAAGCTGCTTTATTTCTACAGTAAATATCCATATCCATTTTCTACTTATTGTTTGATTGTTTGAGACGTCTTCTTTAGGTTTTGAATTTTCCACTTCAGAGACTTTTCAAAGGTCCCATATTGTAGAAAGTGATATTTTCATGTATTTTTGGATTAAAAGGAAGAGTCTACAGTAGGTGATATTTAAATGAAGTGAAAGTAAATGAGCTGTCAGGACTTCCATAAGGTGGTGATGCATGAATGAGCAAATGTAAAACGATATTTCACGACGGCTTTTAATACGCAAAACCACAAATAAAATCACATCGCTATCTTCTTGGATGGATACCAAAACTTCAAACGAAACCTCAGAAAGTGTAAAAAACGGGGGCTTTGAGTGGAAAAGCTGTGAAATATCATTGTCAAGCAGATGCGTGTGAGGGTATGAAAGAGAGAAAGCGACTCCACACACATCAGTTGGTGTGTGTCTGAATGAGAACTGACGTTGAGTCCTCGGCGGCCCGGAGGTATCTGTCTGTTGTCTAATGGCTCCTACTCCTGCACTGACAGATGTAGATGAGTGCAGGCGCTATCCTGGCAGGCTGTGTGCCCAGACCTGCGAAAACACCCGAGGCTCCTACCGCTGCTCATGCACAGCCGGCTTCTCTCTTGCATTTGATGGCAAGAACTGTGAAGGTAAGCTAGACTGGGTTTCTTTTTCTTTTCTTTTCTTTTTTTTTTCTTCTCAGACATATTGAGAATTTAAATGCCACCTCGTTTAAATGGACTGTCTGTTTTCCCTTGAAGAACTGGAGGCGTAGAGGTGAGCCTCCGGCGAGAGCACCGGCATCAAAAGTTAAATGCAGCCTTCACACAGACCTCACAGATTATATATATTGATTAAAAACTGTTTACGACTCTTTTGTAAGTCATTGTTATCAGCAGAAAACTGTTTTCTTTTGGAATTTAATTTAGTCCCGGCCTGACGCTCGCTCAGTGATTTCCAGGTCCGGCTGCTGTCAGTCAGCCATGTGTTGAGGACGTGGCTGTGCTCTGAAGAGCCGAGCATAAGAAGAGCACGATTCATTTTACATTCAGCTTTTCACGGCCACTATTCAGAGACCTTTATCAGGTTTTTGAAGGTTTCTGTTCACGATCCAAAGGTGAAGCTTTGCATTTATCAGGGCATTTTTATAAAAGCTTGTCTGAGCGACGTGATTAGATTATAATTAATGCCTTTCAGATGAATCCGTTCCAGACACTTGAAGCTTGTCTTCCTTGGGGAAGCAGTTTAGCAACAAGTAGCGTTAGAAGTCATCATTACTTGCCCGGGTCCAGACCTTTGGTTCCTCTGGCATCATCATGACATGAGAACAGTTTCACGGTTGAAAAACGATCAGCCAATCAGCGCCAGGGGTGGGACTGACATCGCTGTCAGGGTGCTATCAAATGTTCTGAAGCTGTACGCCAGAACCAAGGGGGAGTAATGAACATTAAGGTAGACGCTGCCCGAGTGGACCTAACCCTAACCATCCCTGCAAAACAACAGTGGCAACATCAGATGACCTTCAGTCACGTGGATACATGTGTCATTTGTGATTGGTGGAAAATCAAACCCCCCCTCCCCCACTGAAATAGGTTAGAAGGAGAGGCACTGTCAGACTGAAGATGAAAGCAGAATGTACAGTTCTGTCTGATACTGTATGAGGTAACATGAGTGCATCTTCAAAATGATCATTTCACAGTGCAGAATAGGATTCTCTAACTTAACCTATGAATTTATGAGGAGTTGTGTGATGTCAATCACATGTTTGGAATAAATTTCTTAGTTGCATATAAGCCAGTGCAGGAAATACAATAGTCGCTTCATTTTTGCTTATTTGTGAGATTTGTTGGCAACAAGACAGAAGGACACAGTATGAATTCTAACCGCGTCCTTTTCATTTCTGTGTTCAGATGTAAATGAATGTGACAAAAACCCCTGCGGCCAAGAGTGCGCCAACATCTACGGCTCATATCAATGCTACTGTCGACAAGGCTACTTCCTGAAAGAAGACGGGCACACCTGTGAAGGTATTTTCTTCCAAGGTCACTTGGTGGAGACCAAAACACTTCTCAAAGGGGAGATCCTTCAACACAAGCTGTTATGGCAGCCTTTTGTCTGTATTTTTCAAGATTGAATCACCAGAGGTGAATACAGTAAAGGAAGAGAACAACTGTGCAGCACTGTCTTGCCTCAGCACCCAACAACTTCTCCAACAGAGACTGTAGTCAATGTGGAGGCAGAATATGGGAAAGGCAGTGGTCCCTTTTCAGCGAGGACTAAATGGATGGAGTAGTTCCAACAACCATAACAGCTTAAATTGCCTTTTAATGACCAAAGGGACTAATTATCAAGCAAATACTTTCAGAATGTTTCTATGAAAGGTCTTATCTTCACTAACATCAGACTATTTTGTCTTGGTGCCCTGGTGTCAAGGTCCCCCAGAAAGGCAGGAAAACACTCCCCCCCCCACACACACACACACACACACACAAAGATAAACGTCCTACTGCTTTATTTGAACCTGCCTCTGCCTCCACACAGGGCTCTAAAGTGGCTGATGGGATGTGTCTTTGTTAACAGATATTGATGAGTGCTCCCAGAGCATCGGGAACCTTTGTGCCTTCCAGTGCGTTAACGTTGCTGGCAGCTACCAGTGTGCCTGTCCTCCACACGGATACGTAATGGCCGCCAATGGACGCACGTGCAGAGGTGAGCCCTCAACAAACATACATTGTGTTATGGTATGCTATCGTTGGAGCAGGCGGCGTTCAAATGTCTTTGTTAATACATTACAGAACTGAAAAGGATCTAAAATGCAGGAGGTGGTTGAGTCTATTTCATGTCTTGTGAATCTAAAATAATAAATAAGTTTAAAGCCTGGATAAAAGAATAAAGGGAAAGAAAGAGAGTAACAGCATTTTGCACGTTGTCACATTCTATTCACAGCTGTGATGAGGAAGAAATCCAAGGAGAGGTATTAGGTTTCTGTCACTTTTCTGTTGAAATGCAGTCATAAATAGATTGTAAATAACTGACTGAACTTCAGGGAGAAGGTTGATACTGTCAAAATCGACCTACTATTTTTTGGGGGGCATTTGCTCAGGTGTCACGGAGATGCATATAACACTCTTCAGCATTTTTGATACCACTCTCAAGTTCGTAAATGGAGTTACAGCCAAGAGGCACATTAGCTTAGCTTAGCTTAAAGAATGGACACTGGGGGAGACGGCTAGCCTGGCTCTGTCCAAAGTTAAAAAAAAACAAACTAATGAATTAACACTGTGTATCTCCTTTGTTTGTGTATTTCCTTTTCTTATTTGTGCAGGAGATGTAGAAACAACCATCGTGGTTTTACAGTGACTGTGTGCCATCTTGGCTGGGTGCAGATGACTTCCTGGGGTCTTGGGAGGCACTTTGTAACTTTGTTAAAGTGCTATAAAATGAAGTTGTTTTGTTATTATTGCATTGGTCTCTGCTGGTTGGCAGGTAACCAGCCGAGCTACACGAATCACCAGCTGGCTGTACTGTAGCTTGGTACTTAACAGACAGACATGAGAGTGAATCATCGCGTCTAACGTTCAACAAGGGAGTACAGGATTATATATATGACTGGATTACAACCAAAGAAAACACTGTTTTTGCCCATTGTGTCCCCAGTGTGTTTATCTCTTTTATTTATTTATTTTTCCCCAGATATTGACGAATGCACGACTGGCACCCACAACTGTTCATATGGACAGACCTGCTTCAACCTCCAGGGAGGCTTCAGGTGTCTCTCCTTTAACTGCCCTCACAACTACAAGAGGGTGTCAGACACGTGAGTCATGCTTTGCCTTTTTCATATTCGCGATCAAGTTCAGCAAGTGAGAAAATACTTGTTGAATGTATTTTCAGAGTTTTGTCAGTACTGTGTACTGTGTTATGGTTATTATGCAGAACTTTCAAACTTGACCCTGCCCCTTTAAGCACTGAGCCGTATCAGTGGGATTTTTCGATAGGTTTCATCTTGGTTTCTCTCTGGCTTTGCTCCTCTAATGAGAAGCGCTGTACGTCCGCGCCCTGGCAGTGGAGTGTGCTGCACAGATAGGCCTTGTTAGCCGTGAACCTGTGGCAGCCACGGAGGCCGGCTGGTAACCGAACATGACTCCCATCGTGCGGTACGATGAAGTCAGATGGCTTTGATCAGCTCGGTGCTCCCCGGGACCAGTCTCCGCCGGCTCTCCCCGCTCTGCGCTCCAGTGGACAGAAACAGCACACACACCCTGCGCTCAGCCCACGGGAGGCGTCTTATCAGTGCTATCAACAGACACCTTATTAACCTCGGTGTGATGCCGCCTGGCTCAGAGTGTGTGTGTGGGGGGGCATCTTTCATTCATGAGGGGACTTGGCAGCCACAGACACATGTCCGAGATTAAAATGTCTCCCACTCTGCCTTTAGTGACGCCCTGTGATTCATTGGTCCGGATATTAGGAAAAGATAAAGATATCAAGGTGCTGGAAATTTGGCCCCTGAGCGCTATGGTAATCACTTTTCGAAATGGAACCAAATAGGTGAAAAAACATTCCTGAATGTTGCAGAAACCTGATTTTATGACTCGTAATGATTGCCAAGGTGCGTTCAAGCCGATTAAATCAGATGTCAGATGTGATTCTTACTTCTTCACTTTTCTAAGGGTGCTCTTCAAAAGCTTTTATGTTCACTTCTGAGTCAAGTTTCACTCCCTTGCCATCACACGAGAATGACAACCATATTGTTGGATAAAGTTCAGGTCAGAGATTGCATGAGAACTATTTCTTGGGTAGGCACTTCAGGTTTATATGACAATGTTTTATTTCTGCAGTGGCCTTCAAATCTGAGCAAGAGAGCTGATATTAGTCTGATCTCCTAACGTGTGATCAAGCTGTCTTGGTTGAACCGGTCAGGAAACGAGAGCCCTGCCAACGTCTGTTCATCTGAAAGCTTGAACACAGCTTGGCAGTCATCAAGAGTTATTAAATCAGTTCCCTGCAACATTCAGAAGATATAAAAAAAATAGCTGTTAGGTAGCAAATTTGCATTACCCCAATAGCTATATCTTTTCAAAACATAGAACTACCTCTGTGTTGAATTTGTTGCTTTTACTGTATTTCATCATGCACAGATGTTCAGTTGCTCTCCATGAAAATCTGTCACTTGAAATAAAAACAATTGGTAGGAGGACACAAGCTCAGCATGAAGGAGATACTGAAAATAACTTGTTTTTGCCAAAAAATGCTCTTGTTATTATGCTCCAGCATTCATGTAACCTTTCAATACACCTCAAGTACCTAGCCTCCATTGCACATCCAACCTCACTGTCATGACGCCCTGTCGTCCTCAGACGCTGCGAGCGGGTCGGCTGTCCCAGTAACTCGATAGAGTGTCAGAACTCCCCCGCCCGCATCACGTACTACCAGCTCAGCTTCCAGACCAACATCATCACCCCCGCCCAGATCTTCCGAATCGGACCGTCCCCCACGTATTCCGGCGACCATATCGTCATCGACATCGTCAAGGGCAACGAGGAGGGCTACTTCAGCACCAGGAAGCTCAACAGCTTCACAGGCGCCGTGTACCTGCAGCGGCCGGTCCTGAAGCCCAGAGACTTTGTGGTAGATGTGGAGATGAAGCTGCTGAGGCAGGGGAGGGTCACCTCATTCCTTGCCAGGATCTACGTCTTCATCACATCCAGCACCATGTAACTCCAGAGAGAAAGAGACGGAGAGAGGGACTGGAAAATTCGTATGGTGCTAAATTTTTATATGTGCAGACTCTTTTTGTAATTCCCCCCCCCAAAAAAGACCTTCCTGTTTGCTCTTTGCTTCTGGCAGATGATCTGCTTGTCGCTGCAGACTTTCTATGACAATCATATCGCCTGAGAAACATTGTATTTGCATTTACCGCGGTATTTTTACAGTTTGACTCTATCGAACATAATGTAGCTTTAGCCATTGCAAGTCTTCTCAAGCTGTTGGTTTGTACAGACAGTGGCAAGGTGCTGGACAGGTCACTGCACAAGTCTGAATGGGTGGTTTGTACTCTGCTCCACTCTCTTTAAGAACTGCTCTTTGACCTCCCTTTGTAAATGTTGATTTTTTGTTTTTTTTTGTAATGGCAATTATCCATGAAAGTCTGAAGAAATGAATAAACTTTTGCAGCACTCGAATTTTCGGGCACTTGTCACTATGGAGGACCAAGACTGACAAATAATGATAATAAATGTATTCAAAGCCTATGAGACGAGTCAAAAACATAACTGAACACACTAGTTTATATAATTGCATCGCATAATTAACGAAACCAACAAAACAGAGTGTAAAAGGAATATGTCTGTAAATTATATTTTCCTTTTTTTAAATTTTTTTTCTAATCAGTTGGTAAAAAATGCTTATTTTTTTCAGTCACTTGATATCATTGGTTGTTACTGCATTTTAGTCTTCTCTTTTAATTTTTCAAGTTATCCAGCTATTTTTTGTCATAGTTGAAAAATAATGATTTATCTGTTTACACATACTGCATGTCTTATATTCCTTCTGCTGATACAATATGAGTTTTTCATGTTCAAATACATCCACACCAAGATTGATGTCAGTTTGCTGTAGACTGAATTAGTTAGGTCTTCATTTATTTTTTTCCGTTTTGAGGTTAATGAAAATGTAAATCTTCTTGGTTTTAGACTTCATGTAAATTATAAAACAAACAGTGTCGTATTCAGTTATATATTTGATTCAGATTTGTCAGTTTTGGGCCTCCATAGCCACTACCCAAATATGTTAATGTCGTTCAGAAAAAAGTAGCACAAACTTCAAATAGTTCATTTTGTTCAGCATTTGGTGTATATTATTTTTTGTAAGATGTGATCTGATGAAATGTTAAAAATCAGTGCGAATCACAATAGAGAACATTAGCGAGTCATGTATGGTCAATTACAGCACTGAGAATATTAATGAAGCGTTACTGTTGATCATTTTAAGTGTCATATTCTTTCCTTTATTACTGGACGTATCTTTCTATGTTACTGTGTTGTAATTATCTCAGGGTAAAATTCATGTTATTTTGTATACGCTCGACAAATTCCTCTGTAGTTTGCAGGAATGAATCATACTGCTGGTGCAACTCCAGACTGGCCTCACACAGCCTGTGCAGCTTCAGCTGCCACGTGACATCTATAAACCGATCAATAAGTGATGATCAAACTGTTGTCAGTCGCTCAATAAAAGTACAGATCAAATTCTGCCAAGGTCAGTTTTTTCCACATCAACGCTGCTGAACTCTGGTGCTGTAGGAGCGTCGCCATTGTGAGTGAACAGTGAGCCAACGTCCCCATCTAGTGGTCAAAGTGTGAACAAGGCTTCACCAAATTATGAATATTAAATCACCCTCTTACAGACAAAGGCTAGGAAGTTGTTAAGTTAATTTGTATATGACTGTTCAACAGCTAGGGAGGGTTTTTCTACATTGGACAGAACAACATAAAATATCAATATTGCTCAGTGACCTCTTAGTGTCACAACGTAATTATGATATTATTTTGATAATAAACTGCTTCACACTGAGACTGAGCAGCCCCAGTCTTAACCGCTTGTATCACCTATTCCACTGCCCCACAGAGAACAGTTAGTGTGCGTTACACCCTCCAAAATTCCCACCCGGAAAGTGTGTGTGCTCTTCCACCCAGGCCTATTAATACAACCCAACAGATAGCCTTTCAAATGGAAAGTAGGGAGGGTGAATCTCTCACAGGTCACAGTATAAATAAACACCACAGTCTGACCGATACAAGGATTTAGTGGATCATGTCATCACTGATATTTCTGGGCTGAAGCTGCTGAGTGACAAAATTTATGGACAAACCAACTTCAAAATGTCTCATTAAAGTGTTATTTACTGAGAAGCTTCAGTGCTGCTTGTCATAGATTCTTTATGGGAGGGGTGAACACCATTGTTCCTAAAGATATTGCGTCACTTGGTGTTTTGATGGTGGTGGTGGTGGTGGAGTGCCATTCAACATGTCAGTTGCAAAGGTAATAGCGTATGACTCCCGTCCCTTTTATTGGTCACTCGATCATTTGATGAGCCCTCACGCCCTCAAGTTATGTTCTTGTAGGTGTTCATCAGTCAGTATTTGCACCTACATGTTCTAGACGTTGCACTCAGACTGCTGAAATAATGAAACTGAAACTGAAATGAAACCAAAGTTTAGACTTTTTTGTGGTCAAAGAAGAATCTCCATATGTATTTATTTATTAACAACAGCTTCCAAACGTATTGGCTGTGATACAAGCTTAACAAAACATTGACATGTTATTGCCTCAAAAAGTTATATGCTTAAAGAGTTAGCAAATAACCGCCTATTTATGCACCCAGCAAACACAGAGACACATTTGCCTTTAAGTGGATCTGTGTTTCTGTCCACCTGGTGAATGTAAATCAGTGCTCCACTGTGTTCACCAGCTAGTTACTAACTGTGTCTGTTTGCTCTTTGGTGCAGGACAGCTAGTGTACAAAAGGCTTATCAGGGTTTTTTTTTGCCCGTCAGGGCTGGAAAAGAAGTAAGCAAAGTTTGAGAGCGAGTAAAACAAAAACAATGAGCTTAAAGATTTGTGCAGTTTCTGACAGATTTGTTGACATGAAGGAACAGACAAAAGGTCGTGTGCCTCTGTTAGAGTTCCAGGAGCTTTCATCCAGCAGCCTGTGCACACATTTTTGTTTTACCCCTGACAACCTCAGTGCGCTGACTTATGATGAGGTTTCATGCTTCCCATTCAAAGACACAGTACTGACTGAAAGGCTTAAAAATGATCTTCATTAAAATATCTCCAAGGACTTTTGTCTCCATGTTTGGTGCTCAGCGCCTGTTGCTGTGGCTGCAGATCATTGACAGCGTGTCCTGCACTTTCAAATGAGAGTTTCTGCTGATGGTTCCTGGTTCTCTTTATAGTTACAAACCACAAAAAGAAAACATTATTTACATTACTTGCATTACTCTCTGTAAAAAACCTC
>JBCAUF010000061.1:2820555-2831430 GCA_038406115.1 Haemulon aurolineatum | reverse complement strand
GTTTTTTAAATGATCTATTGGAAAAAGAGCCAAGTAGTTTAAGGGTGTGTGCGTGTGTGTGTGTGTGTGTGTGTGTGCGTGTGCATGCGAGTGTTAGTTTGTGTGTGTCTGTCTGTCTAAGGTGTGGACAGGTAATGTGTGAGTGATGACACATGATACACACAGCTGCCTAGTTGGCGGTTTGACACTTTATCTTTGAGGCGATATCCATTCTCAGATATGTCGTCTGCAGCTCTTCAAAGAGCTCCAATAATAAACACACACAGAACCACCTCAGTGGGATCGCACCCTCCGCTTTAATGCCACCTGCTCCCCCAGCGCTGATCACTGACAGCATAAGTGAACAGTTGATCACCTTTGCATGACCCTGATGTGCTGCAAACTCTAGATTGTATCGAATTAGCCATGTGAAGCATTGTCAAAAAGACACCACCACAATGAAGTCCTTCATCTGGCTGAACATGATTGAAGGGATCTGCAATCATCACTGAACCACAAGATGAAACAACTTAATGATGAAACTAATAGAATGAACTGGCTTGAAACATGCGCTTTTGTCTGATTGAACTACTTCAAAGTAGCTTTTTTTTTTCAAACTCCAAATTAACAACTAGTTGATTGAAAACAATTAATCAAGACTTAATTTGTATTTAGTGAAATCTGTAAGACTGAGTACCAAAAAATGTCAATGTAATCAGTCAAATAAATTGGCATAACACACACAGTTTATACTCATCACTCACTGATACGACTAATAACATTTTTATTGCAAAGTAGTTTAGTGCACCAGTGCATGTGACTGTGTGAATGAATACATTGTTGAGTGAGCCCCATGAATAATGGAATTGAGCCCTCCGACGGGGTAAACCTGCAGATGGCGCCCCAGCTCCTGAGCCCTTGGATGATCAGCCCAAGCACTGGAGAGACTGTGCACAAACATAGTATACTTGAAATATAAAGCCATGAATTAATCCATATTCAACCAATCATCTCAGAGCATAATGTTTTTGCCCACACAGCCATTAAATGCACCCTGAAATTTCATGTTGTCTTTCATCACACTGAGGCGAAAAATCATTACTGGCCTCAGGTCAAAATATTTTATCACATGGTGCAAAAAAAGAAGACAAATCATGAACATGTGGCGATGTGAACTTCTGTCCCATAGCATGTAAGTGGAGCTGTGTTTGCTTGTTTTCAAATAGAAGCATCCTGTGTCTTGCAGTGGATTAAGCCAATGTCAACAGAGGGCTGAGCTTTAAACAAACTGTGCTTTAGGGACAGTCAACTGGTTGTAATCTGGGGCCAACAACCATAGAGAAGGGGTCTATTGGAAAATAAACACTTCAATGCAGCATGGCATACATCGAGGGGAGACACATGTCTTGCTCAAATAGACAACTTTCACCTAAAAATAGATTTTCTAAAAATAAAAATGTTCATATTTGTTTTTGTCATTATAACTTTTTAATCTGGATCCGGATTAAAGCATATTGTACTCACAATCATGACGATTTATGTGGCTGTGCAGAAAAGAAAGGTGAAAAGAAAAGAAAGTGAATTATGATGTATCATTTGATATGTGTGTGTATCATCCAAGTTTGGTTGTAGTTATGCAATTAAGAATGATTCTAATGGACAGCCTTAATTACGTTTATGATCAAAATGCGCTGTGTTGGATGAAATGAAATAGCAGATGAGAGGTCTCTTTATATAAATATTGTCTCGAACCAATAGATCCAGGTTAAAACAACTTACAGTCAAGGAGGTATGAGCTTAAACATGAAGCGCTTACAGTAGATGTGATGCTTGCTGCAAGAAAAACCAATGAGCTCATCAATTTGCACAGCAGACAAATGTAACATCATACACCGTATTACAGCATAATTCCAGTAGAGGCTAAATTCTCAGGTGTGCAGTTAATAAAACAGTCACATTGTCCTGATGTCTGTCTGACAGCAGGCTTGCCTCCTCTTCTTCAGGTCATTGGCTCTGTCTTTGTTGTAGCATCTACACTTATTATTTATTAGATTATTTACTTGTGTTTGTTGTTTGTAATTTTCCCCATCCGAGGGACTATTTACAGTATTATTATTATTATTATTATTACCATTATTATTATTATTATTGATAGAACCTGACTCTTAAGAGGCTACATTCTACCAGATCTGTTGTTGTTGAATAAATCTCACATTTAACATGATAATTAGTTTCATGCTACCACTGGTTAAAAACAGTGGGAGCCTATGACTTCTTACAGATCAGCTAATATATTTTTTCTCTGTAGATTTAGACTGCTAATACAGATTCATGGCTAAGCCACAAAAATCTACAATTACACTGGCTTTATCTTTGCTTATAATCAAACCCCACATTATTGCAGTCCAGCCTCAGAGCCGGGGAGGGTTTGCACCCTGGCGTTGGGAGGAGATTGTGCTGAATGACTAACCTTGTCTGTGAGCGGGTCACCATGGCTGGCTAGCTGCCATTGGGAACACTGGAAGTGTGAAAGGGATAGCAAAGCCCCTCAATTGGCTTCCAAAGCTGAGCTTAGTGAGGCCTTTTTTCTTCCTCAGTGTGACTAGCCGCTGAGGCAGGATCCCCAAGAAGCCTGTCACTTTGACCTAATCCGTTTTCTGCCCAGCTGTGGGGGGAAAGTCACCTCTTAGTTTTATCACATTTGAATGCAAACAAGGCCGGAAGGGTGCTTGTGTGTCACATCGGAGGGCCTGAGAGCTCCTCTGAAAGGGAGCCCCTGTAGTCAGGGAGAAAAATGTGACAGGCAGCTCTATCATTGCTCACCAGCCAGACAATTTGAAAAATATTGCCCCTTTCAAGGCGCACTCTTCTTTTTGGGGGGCCTAACCCAACACACCAGGCTGTTTAGCATCTCCACAGCCATGCAATTGCTCCTGATAGCCACATTATGGGGCCTCATTGTCAGTGTTTAACATTGCATCAGAACTAAGAGGATTATCTTTAACAATCCAGCAGTCAACAGGCGCATACATTCATTCATATAGAACCTTTTAACCGTAAATCAGCCGACTGTCTTCTCAGGAAAAAAACTGACTAATAAACTCTTGGTATAAACTTCACCTTATGTGAAATATTCTGATTAGATAATATAAAAATAAAATTGAAAATTAAGAATTTGCTGCACTTCGTGTCACATGTCTTTCTGTACACCTCTGCGTCATAGGTTGGGTGCAACTTTTAACTCAATGCATGTGGATGTTCCACTGACATCAATGTATAAGCCTCACAACAGACTTAATTATAAAGAAAAGCATGAGTTTGTTATTCAGACAATGACCATTTGCCCATCGATCTGCCAAAGACATAATTGTGCTGACACAATGATGAGGTCATTAGTTAACTGGGAGTTACTTAAGGTCCAGATGTGGGGGCTCAGTAGTAAATTGTGATGCAATGGATAAATGTAACTATGTATATATGAACCATGTGTGTTCCGTGTGATTGCTGAGATGAAATGTTGTCCGCCAGGAGTCTTCATCCTGAAAGATCGAACGTAATTTATTGTATTGTATATATATCAACACACTCAAATATACATCCAAGCGTCAGTAAAAAGCCTCCTCGCCTCAGACAGTGGAAACACTGTGGTTGCAGATGTCTATATACTGCAGCAGGAAAAGGTCGTGTATGAGAAAAGTTATATGCATAATGACTAAAAAGTTCATCCTAATCAAGACAGAGTAAAGGGAACCAAACCACATACTGTGTTGCTGCTGTCCTCCAGCTACTTCAATGCCGTGACAGTCTGCGCTGGGTGAAATGATGAATGGGTTTAATAAGTCTGTGGCTCACGGTTACACCACAGGCAGATGAGACAAAACAAACCAGTGTGTTTCTATGTGTTTAAATGAGCATGTAGAAAACACACGTGTATGGACTAGCTTTATGGCTCTCCGGCACCCCGTCTTGTAGCCTTCTGGCGGATCTCAGGTCTGTACACTCGCAGAAGTTTTCACACAAACAGATGAGGTTAAAATGCTGATGCTTCTTTTTGTGTCAAATTAAAGCAGCCAGAAGAAGCACCTGTTAGCGACAGCAGCAACTTTTCTCATTAACTTTAACCACAATAGCCACCATGACTGAATATGTTTTAAAAATAGTACCACACCACAAAAACACAAAGTATATCATCAAAATACCCAACAGATTAAATGTGAGCACAGAAAGCAAACATAAAAAATACAGTACATGACAGTACATGGCATAATTAAAGTAAATTTGACCTTAATTTGGTCAAATTCCACAGAGAATCTAATTTGCATTAAACTTCTACATTCTATATGCTCTTGGACTCCAAAACAATTGGTGGTTGCAATACAAGACAAGGTCCTGGTTGGATTCTGCCATATTTTCCTGTATAATTTTTCCTGTTGGACACATGAAGGACTTCAACATGGGGACAAGGCTTTGTTCTACCTGCCGCTGTAACCAGAGAATCACTGGAACTTAGGAGCTGCAATTTATGGCAGTTGTGATCGCACAAGTATCGTCTGACAGTGCCTTTGCCACATTTTATTTCAAAGAAGTACTGTAGCTGTGTCAATGGCCACTGGTAATAATAGTATAGCTTTCTCCTCTGGGAGAAAAGTGAATGCAATCTTGCCACACCATCTCTCTGCTTTTAAGCCTCGCGCACACTGCTGACATATCACACAAATGCTTCTTTTATTACCTGGCAGTGATTGTTTGCTGAATGGGGAATGGCCTCCAGGAACCTGCTAAGCATTCCAGAGGAGCGCTACATTATTCCAGGGGGAGGAACGGCCATTGTGTCTCTGCTGGGTCGGCCTATCATGTGGCCCAGAAATTAAGGACGAGTTTGTAAATAGCTGGATTCGATCTGATTTTCTCTTTTATGTCAGGTGCACTATGGGAGTACAGTCTTACAGGTGCACAATGTTGTTTGATGAGTGTGTGCACTGTACTTTTATTTTTCCAGAGACCCCTTTGTATAGAATATTAAAGAATATGAAAATCCCATTTAATTACATCTTAAGTCCCTTGTTTTGGCAATTCTGCTGAGATGAAATGACTTTGGATAGCAAAGGTTAAGCATAAAATTATGAATATTTAGGATGCACTTGCAGGCATTCAATTTTATCTTCAAATATAGTGGTTTATGTAATTTAGCAAAATTGTTGGCTTGACTAGGGTTAGTTGAAGTCAAAATAAATTACCCTTTAAAAGACACGAATGTACCTGATTGAGGCAGGTCAGGGGTTAGTATGGTGGCCAAGATGTTTGAGAAGTAAGTGAAATGTGTGCTAGCTAACATTAACTATGATGAGAATAATGCCCTAGTGTTAGATGGTACTGTACATGAATACATAATTATAAAGACAATGAACTACATGCTCATTTGTGGCAAATCACATTTGGCATTTAGTTAAAACAACTGGACTGGAGAGAAATAACAGAATGAATCAGAGTCTGTGCATTGTGCTTAGTTCTATCAGAGGCTGAGCTGATCATGAGTTTACGGCAAATATACGCTGTCTCTATATAAACAAGGGGAGGGCTTATAGTTTCAGAGGGAGGGACTAGAATGACAGTCTAGTCACAAGGAAAAAATGTTAACAATATGTGTTTCTGCAATTCATGGTTATGTGACATTTGTATGTGTCGCACGTGTCATATCTCTTTCATGTGTGTCATATCACGTCTCTCTCAGATGTGTCATATCATGTTTTTTTTTCATATCATATCAGTTTTCTAAAGTGACATAGTTCACATAGATACAGGAGGGTAATACCAACTAACAGCTAGATGTTTGCAAGAACACATTTGGACTTCTGCAGCATGGTATGTTTGTGGCAACAAAAATCAGGTATTTATTTTCCCCATGCTGACCAAGTGGTTTTTGTGTCTAAACCTAGCCAAACCTTAACCACAGCATTAAATGCAAAGTTTTAACATGTCTGATATCTAAAAAACACATAAGTGTGACATATGACTCATGCAAATCTTACCTATGCATGGTTTTGCCAAAACATACACTGCCCATATCATGGCACACTCTGCTTGGCACACCATGACTCTACATAGCAAGTAGTTGTTTGCTGTTATGTTAATGTTTCACAACTCATATTACCTTTAATTGTTAATGAATTAGATTCTTGTGTTCACTGTAGTACTGTTACTATACATTTCCTCATGCTCATCCTCACTGTCCTTCCACCATATTAGCTCCATGTCAATCAGCTTCAGTTATTTAATTATCATCCTCAGTCTGACATCACTGGTCTGGCCAGCTGTGTTTTTCTGGGTGGAGGATGACACCGACAGACACCTCTGACCTCATGCTGAACTGCATTCTCAGCCAATCAAGCAGCAGCAGGGATCCGCTCCTGCAGTTAGCCATCACTGGAACACACTCAAGGGCTAAATGGAGATGGAACATCTTTCCAGATCAATCGGAAAAAGAGGAGCATCGAGAGGAGTTACGTGGAAAGTGTGTGCTAGTGGAGTGTTCTATGACGCAGCTTGCCAGTGCTTGTGGGATACAAAAGAGAAAGCCTCACCTGTCTGACAGCCACTGTCTGAACCTGTCTTTTTTTCCTCAATGTGCTATGAATAAAAGTTTGTATCAGTGGCAGGCTGCCTGGGTCTGGGCATAAGCTCCTCCTGCTTATGGTCAGTCCAAAAGCCTCAACATAAATATCAACTTTCCCTTCTTGAGGAGGCCTCAAGCTGTCTAAACAATGATAGAACGGGGACAGCAACAAGCAACATGAGGCAGCCATGGGAAAGCAGAATGCACATCTCAGGGAGCAGAAGGAAGAAATAGTCTTTATTTTTCTTTTTCTGAGAAACATGTGCTTAGATCCCACACATGTTTGTTTAACTTTCTACATGCACCAGGTGCAGAGCTGCACTGATTCCCTACATTGTCTTGTTTACATGCACACACGAGCATTTCTTACGTCGATATGAACTATGAGTCTGAAATATAGTTGAATTCAATTGAATAGGCCACATTTAAAATAAAATTAATATCGTGCCATATGGGCAAGTTGGATGTAAGAAATTTGTGTATCTAAAGGTACACTTAGATGGTCTTCTATCAACACTGCAGTTGAGTCAACACCTGACATCCCTTTAAGTGTTTTAAGAGTTAATCAGCTAATAGCAGGGTTCTTTATTAGCATCCATCATCGACTACATACAGTGCTGACTGTTGGCTTTGAGTGACAAATTAGTTTGCCGGCCGCAGTTCTTATGTGAATGTCATCCTCTATTGTAAAAATCACAGCTCTGCTGCCAGAAAAGAATGTTGATGTCAGAATGCTATGGCAAATAGGCCGTGGTTAAAGGTGCAGTATGCGATGTTCATCAGCAGACTGCTGCCTCCTTGTCGGAGAGGACAGAGTGGGTCTGCACTGTGACATACACCTGTGGTGCACACATACTGTATAGGCATGGTGATTAGCTGCAGGGTTGAGCAGAGGTGTGGATGTGTTTATTTGTGTCTCCATAAGCACTGTGAAACAATCACTGCATTAACATGCATGTTTTTGCAGCCCAGCAAAGGTTTGTTGTGATCATAGACGCTCAGAACATAATATTTCTAAATGCCACCTGTTGAATCTTTGATGTATGGCGACTAAACACTTGGATTAAGTAGACCAGCATTTTGGGAAATATGTTTATGTGCGTTATGGCAGAGAGTTAGATGAGGATATTTATAGCAATCACATAAATCTATATTTTCAAGGCCACAGCAGTTCATATTTAAAACTACAGCCAGATGCTGGTTAGCTTAGCTAACAAAAAGACTGGAAAAAGGGGAAACAGCTCGCCTTGCTCAAACGAGAGCACAAAAAATGAATGGTAAAAACCAGCAATTTGGAGGGTAATGTGCTTTAAGCTAGCGGACTGATGGCTGTAGCCTTATATTTTACTGACAGTAGAGTGTTAAAATGTCAAACTTTGGCTCTGAGATTAGGCAAAGATAGTGGTTACGTTTGATAAAACGTGGAATGTCAATAGCAGGTCTGTAACAGGACGTGAACTCCGCTCACCTGCCTGAAAGTCAGACACACTATACACAGTCATGCACCACCCAACCTCCACACCTATACTTTCCAACACTGGCACTGAACGTTGGACGTAAATTGTGGTTTCCTGAATTGTCCAATGTGGATGTCCTCCTGTGGGATAATGAGCTGGGGGAAAAAAGCCAGTGGGTGACTTAAATAGTGAGAGTGCCTCAGCTTCCTGCTCTCCTTAAAAGATTTAAGTAATTGCTCTTTAAACAATAACAAGCGGTAGACCCATCCCACCCGTACGAGCTGCAGGTTTCAAGGACAGAGGCCTGTACAAACTACAAGGGAATCTCTCTCTTTCAACCTGAAAAAAAAAGAGTATAATTGTATTATAGACCTTCAGAGGGTTTTGATCTCTGTCTCCCTTTTTACCTCTGCCAGACTTTGTCGGAACATCAGAGGCTGCAGTGAGATGAAAGGTCACCAAACCCACAGGTACAGTGATGTTGTTGTCGCTATTGTTTTCTCTGCAGTATCATTACCCTGACAGCTGACATGCAATCTGGCTTTTAATATGTCACGCAGGCCCGCAAACGTTCTGCATAATGCTCGCAGACAGCTAGTAGTCGGGGCCGCCTCGGCTTCCAAAGCATGACATTTGGCACAGAGGAGAGCTGAAGTCTTTTTTTCCCCTCAGAATCCATGTCTTGTCACTTGTTAAAACTTGTTGTTTTAAAGCAACACAGCGGAGAACTCGCCGATCCTGGAGCTAATGTTGCCAGCGTGAATGACTAAGCCTTGCAGTCATCATTATTACACTAATCTCCTAGTTTCCACAGTTTATAAGGCTGTGCCATCGCGGTGACCTTACTGTGAACCTCCAAACTGACAAATCAAAAGGCCTTTTTTGACGCAGGTTCTGAATAGGAAATAGAAAAAAATGTTTGCTTCTGCGTTCAACTTTGGGCAGAAAGAATGACTTCCTTCCAATGTGATTAAGAGCTCTATCACGGAGGCTGTTGAAGCATGCAGTTTTGGTGCAAACTCCAGAGTCATGCACGTTTACAATATGAGCGTGTCTTATCTCAGTAATTCCTCATGAAGCTCATAAAGATATGTGCTTGATGAATGTGAGCAGAATAGTTTCCTCACTGAAGCAAAGCATACGTGAAAAGAGACAGGCGATTGGACGTAAAGATAACGCGTGGCGAGGTCCTGCGCAGGTAGTGCGAGCACACCCCGGACTCGGAGGAAAACAAAGCTCAGGTTTCCTGTCTGCTCCTGGTTCTCAAGGGGGGAGAGACGACAGAGAGGTGACGAGTCCACCGGGGCCGTGCAGGTTTGTAGAGGCTGAGCTGTCATAACTGCTCTGTGGTCTGCTCTGGTGTCTGTGGCTGGGACACTTGACTATGAGGTGAACCAGCACTGCTTCCACAATCACCGTACTGATCGTTATAATATAATATAATATAATAATAATAATAACTTTATTTATATAGCACCTTTAAAAACAGAGTTTACAAAGTGCTTTGACAGAGAAAGCTGAAGCAGGACACTCAGGGGAAATATGAAAACATGAAGTCATGCCAGACAGAGACGGACCAGTTTATCTAGCAGCTTAAGTGCAGAGTTGGTAAAGGCCAAAAACAAAATTAAAAGAGAATGAATGGACTTTTATTTATTAGATGCACACAAACACGAATGAATGAAAGAATGAATGAATGAATGACGTTCCTTCATAACTGCTAGATGTGTAAAGAATCAACTGTTGCCATCAAGTTCACCATATCAACTTAAATGGAACATCATCTTAAAGTGATGGCCTAAGTCATATTCAAAACAGAAAAAAGTGATAGATTGAAGACATTTAATTCTGTTTGTTTGCTTGTTTGTTTTTAGAAAAACTAGAAAATATGACTTAGGCCATCATTTTACAGTAAGAGGGTGATGATAATATGTCAGTGTTGTATTTCAGCTGACATTTCGATATATTTATTTATGTATATAGCCCAAAATCACATGGTTTTCTCCAATCTGTGTGAAATCTTTGTCCCATAATTTAGAAACTGAAAAACAAACTATTAACCTCACCGTCTTCCCATTCTTGAACATGTATCCAGTCAGAATTCCAAAATTAAAACCCAACACCCTCCCAAGGTTTAATGAACACACCTGGTCCCTGAAATGAACTGAACAGTGCTCAAAGTATAACCAGATATGGAAATCAACTCAGTCAGCAGTTATTCACAGCACTCTAAAAACAAAATACAGAAAGCGGTAAAAGAGGCAAGATCAGCAATTATATCTCAATATCAGAGAATAACCATAACCCTAAAAATCTTGTTGTAGACAATCAGTTCTGTGCTCAATGGACCAACCAGTTCAGACCTAGAAAGCAAGAGAAATTTATTGCCCATTTTAATGAGAAGATCAAAGATCAAAGCATTCAGTGGTGAACTTTTCCAGATCTCCAAAGTGCCCTCCAGTGACCTACTTTAATTTTATTGGGAATTTCTCTATTGTGAGAGAATAAAGGAAATCTTATCTTATCTTAAACAGCAGATAGAAAAGACTGCTCCATCCTCAGAGAATTATTGGCTGTATGCATTGCAATTACTTAAATTACTTAAATACAGTGTGTAATAAGCCAAATGGCCAAGCGTAAAACACTAAACGTCGTCTTATAATGACATTTTAGGTCTTTTTCTCTTTACCATCGCAAATGCTACCTACCAAGATGTTTATTCAATTAGAAACAGAAAAGGAAAACTCAGCTCTGGCCTGGAAACACCTCTCAGACGTGTTGAGCTTTAACCAGATGAAAGGTAGACTCAGCACCGTGTTCCTCCTA
>JBCAUF010000061.1:2733295-2744924 GCA_038406115.1 Haemulon aurolineatum | reverse complement strand
CAGTGACTCACTTGAATGTGCCTCATAAGGTTCGAAGTGAGAAGTGACAACTTGGATGAATAGACTGACACTTCTTCATGTTTCCACACCGGTTGGGAACTCCGAAACTTATTTCAACTCACCGTTTGTCTGATAGAAGAAGAGAAGCCTAAAAATCTGATGATTGGTTTGATAACAGTAAAAAGATTTAGAGCTGAGAAGTGATTCTACACAATATCTTACAGAAAACAAGAAGAAAGTATTATTAAAGAGTATTAAATTGTCTCCCATTGAAACATACAGGGCCATGAGGTTGAGTAGGTGGAATATTTTATATGCAGGTGTTGAATGTCATAAAGTATTGCTCCAAAATGTACTTCATTATTCATTCTTTGACGTAACAAAACAGAAAATGCCTACAAGTCTTGGAGTTTCCATATTGGCATTTCTTTTCTTGCTAATAGCTAACACAAGCTACATGATATGCTAGCTGTAGCTACACTGTAGGCGACATGAGAGCCAGAGATACAGGAGGCTATCTGAGTTAGCATGCTCTGTTGCTGTCATTAATTAATTGGCCCTCATACTTTCTTTTATGAACCAGCTGAAGACCTCATGCTGAAACACGCTGCTCCATAATAAAGTTGTGGTGGAGTTTTGATCTCTTTAGACTCCACACACCGTGGTGTAGGTGAAGTTATTTCAGAAGCCGCTACTCTGCTTCTATAGCGGAAACTTTTCTCACTTGTACACATTTAAAGAATAAAATCTTCTCTTTGGCCTGTTCATAGGTTAAGCAGAAACAGAAAATGGACCAGCGATTCAAAAGCAGTGGTAAAATTGCATAGTAAAATGTGCTCCATCTAGAACACATTCGGATCTAATGCTGAATTTGTACAAAATTATTGTATTCATCACAAAAATAAATGTCACATTTTCTGATAAGGAGACTCTGTGAAAATGATTTATTTGAATTTATTTGACAACTATGGTTACTCTTCATATAACTATTTACTAATAGGATTCCAAAATATTCTAATTTCTTACAGATGAAATTTTTCAACGTTGTCAACAGAGCTGCAATATTAAAATCTGCTGAAGCGCATCAGTAATGGTAATCCAAGAATGTAATGTCATTTTTCTGATAATTGTATTTTTACGTTGTGGTATGACTACTTTTACTTAAATGCACAGTTTGCACAGTTTTCTTCTGCTATGAGGTTTCTTAATCAAAACAATAAAAACAGAAGAAGTAGTTTGATGGCTTTGTAAAGTAGCGTGGGATCATGGGAGTTTTTGTCTCCACCATTGTCTGTCCAATGTGACTCAGACAGAAACGTTCTCAGACGGGGTCAAGTTTTATTCGTGTGAAGTTGCCAACTTCCTTCTTCATTTTCTCACGCATCATATTGGGAATTTATAACAACAGGCGACTGCAGGTGACCAAATCTAACGCCCCATTATTTGAATATGGATTTCTCTGAAATCAAACATTGCAGGAAACATTTGAGATAATGTATGCACAAAACTCAGCTATTCAAAAAAAATTTGATTGTGAAAATTTTACACATTGTACGTTTAACTTTAGTACTAATTTCAGTACTTTTTCCTCTAGTGGAGATAACATTTTTGCTCTTAAGTAAATGGGAAAACAATTTCAGAGTTAACAAAAACCAAAATCTGTTGCACAAGAAGCTCCTCAGTCACAGTAATGAGAGTGAACGTAGTGTAATGAGTTGCTTCCACCATAGAAAAAGACAGATGCACATTTGTTTGAAGTAAATTCTCCCTGCGTCGGCCCTCCTCCCTTCCCCGTGTTATTGTGTCAGTATCGTAGCAATGAGGCTGTATTTGGCTTTGGGAAGTTCAGCCGTGGCGGCTGACTGACGTGAACCCTCGCTGGCCCCTCTTAGAGAGGACATGCTGATTAGGTAATCACCTGTGTACACAAAGCCTGCGCGCTCCTCTCCCTCCATATCCCCTCTGACAGACGTGAGGGGACGACACAGTTCTGCTTTCACACCCCTTTTCATCACAGCGTGGATAACAGCTTTGCTGCAGCCTGCGAGATTGTAAAACATATTTACCGTTTCAACAGGGAGTCACCAGGTGAGGTCTGGCCCGCTCTATTGAACAATCATGGACAAAAAGGAAATGATGAAAAGTTAATCTTTTAATGCAAGCCAGGTAGAGGCTTATTACCGGCTCAGCTCCGGATCCTGAACCTCAAGTGGCTCATGAGCTTTTGACTCGGCCACCATCAGACAACATGTTATTATAGTTTACAAAACGCTACATATAGGTTTGTCTGTAGCATCTCCTCATGTTCATTATCTGTATACTATTCATTATTACTCACGTGGGAACGCCTGCACACTCACTGCACGCCACAAAGACAAAGTTTTCATCCTGCTTAGATCCTTGTCAGGCCAGAGTGTTTGAAAAATAAGAGCAACACACCCATACTTATATATAATGGCTTATAATAGACTGAGAAGCTCTTAGACAGCAGGTGTGGTAAATTATTCAAACTCCCAGGGTGATGAACATCCAAAAAACACATGGCAATTCAATGAAGTATGTAAAAAAAAATTCTATATGTATATAAATAAATAATATATACATATAATTATATATTTTTTAAAAATAGATAAATCTACATGGAGAAATAGTAGTACAAATGTTATGCTTCAGAAAACATATCAAATTCAACATTTGATAAGTCAAAATCATCAGAATCCACAATAACAAACATTCACAAATAATTTATTATGTTAATGTAAATCCAATAGATGAGAACTCTTAAAATCCTGTGTAGAAATTGGATCATAACTCCCCTCTATAACTTCTTTTTCCTCAGTTATTGATGAGAAAAATACACCTCAGAGTAGGAAATCAACAGCTTATTTATCACTGCTGCAACAAACTGCTGGGCACAAATGTTATCTCAGGGCACACGCTCCCGCGTTGCCATTCATGAAACTCTGTCCTAATTAGCTTAGTGTCGCTAACAGATGAGTTGGCCCAGTAAGGAGAGAAGGGCCCCGGGTGGACCGACTGGCCTCCGAGGGCCCGACGTGGCTCAGACCTGTCACTGCTCAGCAAATTGATTCAGTGGCACACTCCGCGCCGAATAAAAGAGCAGTGGGTGGGGGTAGCGAGAGACTAACAGTCCATTCATTAATCACTGAGGTAAACAGGCCATCCAGTGACACCTGGCCGGGTTAATGCCCGGGACCCCAGAGTAATTACCACTCCCCTCCCCAGCCGGCCCCGGCCAGCCACTCACATGAAAGCTTGTGATTATAAAGGAAATGGGAATTAGCAGAAACATTTCAGAGAGGCGGTCTTCAGTTCACTGGTAGCGGAGGGGACTTGCAAAAGAAGAAGAAGGAGAGAGGAGGGGGGGATGGAGGGGGTCGGTGGAGATGTGGGCTGATTGGAGTTTTCCCCACGGGGCACGAGGGGGAGAAGGAGCGGGGTTTCGGAGGGGTGGTGGGGGCAGGGGTCAGGCCCACACCAAATTAGTAGTGTCTGTTATTTGAAACCAAAATAAAGCAGGAGCAGCAGTAAATGATTTCCCCAATGCTGGAGTGCCTTTCTGGGCTCTCTGTTGAAATTACCGAGAGGCCACGTCGCAATTAGTGGTTTGTTTCTTTTAGACTGAAATATGGCCATAATTCATAGCTTTCAACCCATTTCATTGGGAAGATGTATTGGTTGGCCAAACTGAGGAGGTAATTGTAACACATGATATGGCAATTTGTTACCCAAGCAGCAAGTACACAAGGTATTTGCATGGACATGTATAATACTGTGCTGGTATTCCAGAGAATAAAAGCCATTTGTTTCCAATAGGATGTAATTGAAAACTGCCTGTTGGAGTTATTGCACATCTATTCATTAGAAGTATGAGGCATAACACCACAGTGTGTTGCTCAGCTTGTAATGGTTCCAGTTAGTGTCTTTAATGTCAAAATGAGCTAGGACGGAACATAGCTTACATTTCCTCTTAAGTGAATGCTCTCCAGAGCTTTGGTGCGGTCCAAGCGAAGGGCCTTTCGCCTCGTCGACGCTTTGTTTCCCATTAAAAAAAAACAGGTATCGGTTACCGCGTGTTTACAATAGCGAGCATGAAACATTATTTGATGATCCTGGATGTTTTTCTGCATGCCCGGTGTCCTCCAGGGCCCTTTTGTTTCCTGGAGATTAACAGGCTAATCTTCTCGCAATGACTCATTACGCTCCGCATGTAATAATTACTGTGTGAAGTAATGATCTAAATACAAGTGTTTCCACTCATAATGACTCTTTCATTTTCCAGAATGTTGACCTGGCTCGGCAGCGCTCACGTCTTTTGCCAAAGTGGATGCAGAACATTAAACCCCTTTTTCCTCCTTTTTTTTTTTTTTTTTTCTGCCGCCCCCCCACCCTCCCGACCGACTCGCCCTCCTCCTCCCCTTCCCGCCGTCACAACATTTACAGTCAAACTTCATACTTCCCCAGTGATTGTACAGAGTTCAGAGTTTCTCTCGGTTTTTTTCGGGGCGAAGTCCACAATGGGAGCGAGTGTACGCGGCTCCGACGCAGCTTCATACAGAGATATTGTGTTGTAATAACCTGCAGATTAACAAGCAGAGCATAGTATAGTTTGATATTTCCAGGCTGCAGCAGGCTGGGCTGAGCTGGATCTCTCTCCAGCAGCACCAGAGGGGCTATTACACAAGTCCCTTAATGACACTTAATGATTTAATTGTGCAGAAATCATGGAAACAAAGTGATACATGACTTACTCATGTTGACATTTAGCAGACCCAAATCCATGTGTTCTCTCACTGGAGGGAGGTACTGCATGCTGCACCCCCCCACCACCCCACCCCCCTCCCCGGCTCACCTTCATACCACAGGCATTTCAATCAAACTTTAGCTTGAATATTTCTTTCTCGGGTGCAGATGCCGGAGAGAACACAGAATAGGTGTTTTGGCTCTCACCGCTCTGGAAACCTTTTTTTGCAAACTACCCCCTCAAAGCGAAAACACCAAAGCTGTCTCATTAGAGGATTTTAGGCTTAATGTGACATTTAGAACATTTTTGTGCCCATTTACGTTGTCCTCCTCCTGCACGCCACACTTCTCCTCCATCGGCCTACGGAAGATGTTAAAGAAAGTCCGGATCTGTCCGGTGACCCGTCCCAAAGTACGACTGGTCAGCATGGTAAGCGGATTAGCAATTAATCGCGTCATTTAAATTCTTAAGGATGTGAGCGCTCTCTCTCACCGTGGCACGCTATTGTCTCGAGAGAAAGTCTGGTCTTGCAGGGCCCCGATCCTGTGCACATCTGCCCGGCCGCTCCCAAGCCTCTGATAAATGGAAAACTACACTTAACGTCCTCAATAGATGCATCCTTTTTTTTTTTTTACTTCATCCTCTTCTTTTGGAAACCTGAAAGTTTACAAGTCCTCTGCAATAAATGAGGCCTCGAGTGCACTCAAAGTGACAGCAAGTGTGGATTTAAACGTCTGCGATCCTTTGAGCACCGGGTAGCTGCGGCTCGCGCTCAGGGCCGAGCCTTAATGGTGCAGCTAAATCCTCGATCTGGACCGGAATCAGCAGCCCAGTATCAACAAATTACTTTTTCATTCACGTCGCTGAGATGCCGGCGTGGTGAGCGTCGGGGGGCAAGGGCAAGAGCTGAGGAGGGCCGCTGGCTAAGGGTGATGTTAGGTGTTACAGGGATGATGTCACTTTTTTCACATGATCAGCATCAAAACAAACGTACCCTTTGTTTTTCTGTGTGGCCCGCGGGTCGACCGACTGTCATCACACATCAGTTCTGCATTCACATCCAAACCAGGTGCTAAACATGATACAGCATCTGAATAACAAGTACTGTGTCTTTACTTTGCAACTGGTGTGTGCCACAGGCGACAGGTGACATGACGCTACATGACATTAAAGGGTAACTGCCACACCCTCAAGTTGTGCCAGGACCCTCCCTGCCTGGCTGCCTCCCAGCGTATTTTAAAAAGAACGGCGCAGAGGAGTGAGAGGAGCAGAGGAGCAAGTGTACGAGGCCCCGTGGCTCCGCAGTGTGACAGATAGACTGCTACTGTCACCGTGTGGTTTTTGACACCTTGGAATGACGACACGCGTCCTCCTCTCGGAGTCTACCATGTTGCACTGCCATGTTTTCAAACTCTCACATAGATAGGACCCCCCCCCCCGTGCGTCCCCCCGTGTGTTTCAGGGGCGTCGCGGCCACCGTAGTTCCTGCTACGTGCTTGCAAGGGGGGAAGGCGGGTTCAGCGTTGGATGCAGCCAAAATCTACACTCGCATATTTTCAATTAAGTAACATAAAGTGAGTTTTGTGCAGGGTTGATTTGCGCGGGGGGAATTTTGACTCATGACCTCAGCATTTTGAAAATCCTGGCTGCAGCGCTTGCCACGCATGAATGGCCGTTTTGAACGAAATTAATCAGAGATGTACAAGAGGCTTTTCAAATGGTGCTATTTGTTTTTGTAGACAACCCACACGATCAGCATATAAACCCCTGAAAGCTGTGAAGGAAAAACTCCAACATTTATTCTAACCATAGACCTTGCAACACTTTGCACTCCGTGCACTCCCAGGGTTTCTTTAGCAGTGCAGTTGCTTTTGGCTAACTCAGCGAGCAAAACAAACTTGGAATTCCCCTCGGCGGACTGAGCCACTATGAGTTGAGACACTGAAGTAGGAAGGCAAAGGCTTCTGTTCGGTACACATGACCAGGGCAAAAGCATGCAGTGCCTATAGACCCAACAATGTAGAAAAAAAATCTCCAGTGAAGCTTCTTTGGGTATTTCTTAGGAAGTTGAAGAGCTGTCTGCACTCATTGGTCCAAATGTTGAAGACGACTAATGCTCCTGTGATTGCAGAAGAACTGATGATTCCGCTGTTTTTAAGTGCTTTAACATGCAAAGTCACTTTGGCACCGGCAGGAAGTTTTTGTCAGACTTCCATGACTACGCAGCAAAAACAGGTAACTTTACTCCCCCGTCCCGCAGCCTCCGTGCTCCTTGGTGCCTCGTCTCGGCCCCCAAATTTGACAACAATCATTCTTAGCTTAATTGAGGGCGTTTCGACGTGTCTGTGCGATTTCCTGCGCAGCATGACAGTCCTCCATTAGGGCGAAAATGAGATTTAGGGGCAGCCATTTTCACTCGAGAGAAGTTAGGCACCAAAGCACGGCGTCCCCTGCAGTTAAAATGTTTGGAAATCATCACACTTGGCTCTTTCAGCTCTATTTGAAGATGGATGAAATGGCTTTTAAAGAGTCTGAGTGAAGAAGTGCAGATACCTTGATGAAATATGTCTTGTATACAAAAGAGATTTTATTACTCCATCGTTCAGACAAAGCCATCAGCACAGTGCACTTTTCCACTGGGTGCCTAATGTAAATTCCTGCTCAGTGTTTATAATTTCCACAGCAGGTGATTCACTCAATCAAAGAGGGAGCTCCAGTTTCCACAGACCCCGGACTAAATCTGGAATTACATGCAGCATCAGAAAAATACAAGCTCAACACTGGCGCGGCGAAGCGTAAAAAATCATACCTCACGACCGTGATCGTTATTTTCATCCCAAAATAAACTTGATTTCATCAGACCGAGCAGATGAGGCCGAAGCAGTTATCCAGCTGCGGAGTGCGCGCAACCTTGTGTGCCGAATTAACAAAGGTTTCTGCATCGATAATCGTCAATCCCCCATGTCAGGAGAGGGTCTTCGGTGCAGGTCAGAGGCTGCCACATGTAATCAGGGAAGATCAGAAAGTCTCCAGGGGAACTGCACAGGCTTACCAATCCCAGATGGGATCGGACTCACCCTCGCCGCGGCACGTGGACGTCAGGCATTACCTCAGCCGCTCGCAGCAGCGCGCTGCACACGGCCCGGGTTAACCGACACGCTGCAGCAGCCCGCGCGGCCTTCGGCGGCAAACTGTGGCCTGTGACGCTGCACATGACACAATCAGGCATTTCCTGCCTGCTCTCAGAGTTCACGCTCCAAAATAGCCTGTTGTGACTTTTTCAACTTTTTGAATAAGAGCTTTTGTATAAGTGACCGTCATGCTCTCTAAATGAAACTCTCAGTGTAATATAAATGTATTGGTATGGTGAATTATTTATGTTTTACATGCTTTACACCTATTTTTTTAAACTTTTTTAAATATAAATATACAATATATCCATCATTCAGTCTTTAAATCTGTTGTCACATTTATGTTCCATAAATGCACAATGATTTTCTTCACTTTATTCTTCTCATTTGTAATACTGTACATTAAAACATGTCATTATATGTTTATATTTCCCCCATATTTTTATGTTTTCTATTGTGTATGCTGAACTGTGAACAGTGAGCTGTTTATATTAGCCCCTTTTACAGTATTAATTTCCTCAACATTCAGCTGTATCCTGTTACTGTTCCCACGGCGACAATCCTTTTTCCTCACGGGGCTCATTAAACATGACTCTAAATGGTTTAAAATAGTCTTTTTATTTTAGCAGCAAATAAACCACAGACTGAAGTTATTATCATCATCTTTATAGATGTGATTTGGTATACATGACAAAAAGCGGTTTCAAAATCATTTGGAAAAAAACGGGGAAAAAGAAGTGTGGCAGGAAATATTAAAAACTTCAATGAGTGAGTGAGTACTCATAATATGCTTTCTAACAGGGTTAAGTACGATTTAGATCTTTTATTTAAGATTTAACACCAGCAAAGCATATTACTTTACATCACCAGTGCTGCAGTCAGATGATATTGTTGTTTACAGGATAAATGAACTCCTTTATATAGTTGAATCTAGTCTTGAAACTGTTAATTGATTCTTTGATTAGTTGATCAACAGAAAATAATTCATTCTTTCATGTGATTTAAACAAAAATACATTTGAAGACATTTTTCACTGTTTTTTGATATTTTATCATCAAACTATTCAATCAGTTATTCAGAATATGACCACCAGGTCACATGACAACTACAGCTTGTCCTTAGTTGGAGCCACAGTATAGAACAATGCACCAAACCTCAGACTAGGAAGTACCATAAGAAAAGCACCTCAAAAATATATACTTACTTTTGAGATAATGTTATGGATTGATTGAGTGACTGTGAATGCTACCATATTAATGCACATAAACATACAATATTAATCTTACTACTTATATGTGTATAGAATATCTCAGTTGGGTCTCCACATGTGCAGTAAGCACCATACCGAGATGTAACTGTGTCCTCAGATTTACTGAAGGTCTGTTGAAAGACATGTTTGTGGACATGTACGAGTCATATTTCTCAATATCCCTAAACAAAACACTTCATCATATTTTCCGTGTGTAATTTTATGCCCAATTAAATAACACTCCATGAAAATAAAGAATGAAATAAACACATTTTCTCAGCTGTTACACTGTAGTGTGTTGCTTATTATGTACTGTAGACCTACGTTCCATCAAAATCAATATGTTGTAGTTTTCAGCCTGCGTGGGATGCAGATTTATGACATGTTTTGTACTATTGTGTCTCCGATGGTTTCAGTGCGCGTAAAATCTTACATTTATCACTGCGCAGCCATTAATTCTTCTCCACTTGCCCTCAAAAATGAAAACAAATGTGCTCATGCCAGCTCCGCTCTGAAATATGAGGCTCCCACACAGAGTCCCTGTGATGTGGATGTAAACTCACAAACCGACGTCCACACTGTGTTAAAAACACGAGCTGACATTAGAGACGCCAGCGTCAGGATGCAGACACAGCTCTCATTAAAAACTGCTCCGGCGCGCACTGACAGACGTGGACGTGTTCTGCGCACATTTCGCGGGGATTTGTCGAACCATAACTCATGTGGCAGCGCTGCGTGAGCTGTGGTTTAAATTATGTTTCATGAAAGCTAAAGAAGCAGTTCTCAAAGGCCGAAACAGCACGTGCGCTTAGTCACTGTGTGCGATAAAAATCCAAAATGTCCTCCTTTTGATTTGGTTGTTTTTGCGAAATGCAGTGGAAAATGATTTATCAGATATCACATTTTTTTCCTCCTCAAATTATTTTGCAGTCTTTAACACAACACTGACAAATGAATCGGAGGCATTCACAGCAAACAGTCAGCACTGCAGCTGTTCATGTCAAACAGATTCTGATGTTAATCATCAAAAACGGTTTAGGTTTAACTTCAAATTTGAACAAAAATTGATTTGTGAAGGAAAACGAATAATTGCTCTTAAACTGAACTCTCAACTGGAAACATTAAACTGACTCAAACTGCTTTGAAGTCAACCATTTACAAACCATACAGCCAACTGAATGTGACCAGTCTGAATTAACCGAGGAAATGTGTTGTGTGTCATTTAAACTGTTTTGTGATCTGCCAAAGGTTTGGTTCATTTGGCACAAAAACAGCTTGGTTGGGGTGAGAGAAAAGTGGTTGTGGTTTCAACAAACTAACGTAGAGCTTTGCTGACCCGCCCTTCCCTCCCGCCTTCAAGGTGTGTTCAGATACAGAGTGACTCAAAATGATCCTTCACATTAGCTGTAGTTATCTTGTAACTGCACTGATCCTGAGTCTGTGTGCGTGACCATGACAGCTGAGCCGCTGACTGATCTGAATCATGAAGCTGCAGGATCAGCCTGAATGTTCCATGTATGGAATAGAATTGAAGTCGTGCTCAGTGAGGACTATTTGCTCTGCGTCCTGTCTGTCAACACTTGTGGTGCTAACAACATTACACTTAAACATAAAACAAAAGTCATCTTAGGTATTTGATCTACAAATATCTGCTTTTCTGAAGGCCTGAAGTCAGCACAGACCTCTTGTGACGCTTCAAAAATAAACTTCTCAATGCATGCTGGGACCCAAACGTTACGTGTCAACATGTGAACTTTTCTGAATGAATGCTCATGAATATTTCTGTGCATCTGCTGCCACACGCAGTCGAGCAGCTGAGGAAATATCCATTTGTCATCTTTGGTTTCTTCAGCAGTCGCCGTTTAATTATATTAGCATGAGATGAATTAGTAATTGATTTTCCCCCACATCATTTAAAGCCAAAACTCTCCGCTCAGCTCTCTGTCTTTTTTTTCTTTTTTCTTTTTTCTAAACACACAAGTGCAGATTCATTAAGATCAATCCAGAGTCAGGATCGTGTTTGGGAGCACAGTTTGAGTGCCAAACAAAATAAGGGAATGCACCTTTATGATTACGCTGACCTATTTGTTGGCAGTCGACGCTCTTCAGTTTCAGTTGGCAGCTTTCTCTTGCATGACTTTCCTCGCTGTCATCTCACGATCGCAAATTAATTATCTTGTTATCTTGATATGAAAATGTAATGTATTTGCCCAGACCGCAGCTTTAATCCCAGTGACAAGCGCAATAAGCCTGATAATGGAGCCGGAGGCTGAACTGGCTCTCGAGTGGAACTGACAGTCAGGGCGAGAGATAATAAGTGATGAACCTCTGCAGACACGTCCGACACAGGCGCACGCCGCACTCACAAAGAGGTTCCTAATTATTAGGTTTTGATCTTGAGAAGAACGGAACAGTTTTGAGATCAAGTGAAGCTGTACTTGTGTGATTCATTGAGTTGTCAGCTTGAATCTGTCCAAACACTGA
>JBCAUF010000061.1:2704426-2715714 GCA_038406115.1 Haemulon aurolineatum | reverse complement strand
TGTGAAAAATAAGAAATTTACTCTTACTCTTACTTTTACTTAAAGTACATTTAAAAGCATGTACTTTTGGATACTTACTGTAAGCAGGCCCGTAGCCATCCTTGTGCCCCCCCGCCCTCCGTCATTCGTTTTTGTTGCTATTTTTTTTATTTAGCCTATCAAATATGAATTGACATATTTCTCTCCCTGACATGAATAAACATGAGTGTCATGAGTGTCTCTATTACTGTACCATCCAAACTTTCCTTCAACATGAATTCATTAATTGGTTCAAATTTAAGTTTACTGTCTCTCTATCATTCAGATCTTCCTACAACTGATGTTGCCATTTTTGGCCACTATAGGCAAACTTTCTCTTGTGAAGTTACATGTTTTTGGTCTTTTTTATATATTTTTGGGGCTTTTATGCCTTTAATTAACAGGACAGGAGAAGAGAGACAGAAAATGTGAGGCGGAGAGGGGGGAGAGACACGCAAAAAATTCACAGTATTGCGAGATTCAAACCGGTGTCACCTGCAGGAAGTAGCATCCGCACTAACCACTATGCTAGCATACACAAGTGCAAGCTGAAGTGTGGAGCTCACTATAAAGACGTTTTTTATTCAGGCTACGGGCCAGTTAAGTACCTTTAATCAAATGAGCTACTTTTACTTGTAACTGAGTAAATTTTGACCAGTAGTATTTGTACTCTTGCTCAAGTACTGGGGTTGAGTACTCTGTCCATCTCTGAGATCTACATGTGCGAACAGACGTGAACACAAACCGTATTTTACATCTGTGACTCTGGCGAAAAGGCACATTAATAACCGGTGCATTATTCCCCTCTGTGCAGCGTGGCCCCGTGAGGTGTTGCTCTGTGTGGACACTGTGCAGGCCCAGCCGTGCAGCCCCTCTCTCTATTATTACAGCTGTAAGTGTGCCAGCCGGGGGGGAAATTTGTCTGCAATTCACCTGAATTAGAAGCGCTAACCCAGCTCTCCTGCGGCACGGCGTAATGGCTTGTTTATTTTTGAGGTTTTGCTTTTAGCAAATCATTCCTTATCTGTCATTTGCTTATTGTCCCGTTGAGGGAAAAAAAAAAGGGTGGCGGGGGTTGGGAGGGGCTCCTGGGGGCGGAGGTCGCCGCCATATGGCTCGCGGAAAGTCCCACCTTTTTACGCCCTCTGGTGAAACAGGTAGCACATCCATCCCGTGTGTTGCCTGCGCGTGATGTGATGCGTTCACTGCCCTCGCTCGCTCGCTCGCTCTGGGCCCTTTTTTTGTTTATCTGCCTTGTTTCGCGTTTCCAACAAAGGGAGCACTTTGAACAAATCCCGCAGTTATTCCAAATGAAAGATTGAATATGCCTAAAAATAGCCTTTGATTATAAAGAGTTAGCGTGCGCTCGCGCTGACGGCAGCACACATTGTTTTAGCGGCGCAGCTCGCTCTGTAATCAGCGAGGCCGGGCTCGGCAAATCCTCCTCGGCGAGCCCACATGAATGAGGCCATCGAGATGTAAATTATCACATGATTGTCTATAAATCATCTCATATGGTGCACAAATATGGTAATGCGGCGAACATCCCCCGAGTCACCCCACACGCTACGCTCTCCGCGGGCCCTCTCTCTCCGACGAGCACGGGATAATGTTATGCTTATCAATTTTCCATTACGCGTTTTATTTTTTGCGCGTCACTCAGAATTAGCCTTTTTAGCTCTGTAAACAACTCCAAAGCGTTTTGGAGGTCAGCGGAGACGAGGGTGAACATGAAAAGACGACGATGTCGAAAATGAGGCGGAGGAGGGGGATTGGTGGGGGGAAAGATAATTAGCAAACAAACAAATTTCCATTCGGGGGGAAGTTTAGCAGGAGTGGCATGGCGGCCAAGCGTTCCTTGATGTGCGGCTAAGTGTGCGTAATGGCCCTGCAGATGTCTTTAGTGTTCCTCCCCATTGAGATGTGGTCGGTGTGGGATGTGGAGGGGAGGGTTTTTTTTTTTTTTGGTTTTTTTTTGTTGCTGGGGTTGAGGGTTTACACAGAGCCGGGCAGCCTTACCGTTCTAAATCAGCCCCGTCACACACCACTGCCTCCCTGTCAGAGGCCTATCTGCTACCACTTACTCAGAAATGCAACAAATTTACTTATAATTACTTAAAATTTTGTCGTGCTTGTAAACACTTGTGCTCTGACAGTTCATTTATTTTGTTTGATTGCCGCCGACTATTTATAGTGGAGGGCCGCCTGCGTACGGATTCCGTGTGTCATCTAGATTCTGCAATAAGACAAAAGTGGCTGTGATGATTATCCACTAGTTTCGGGGTGTTTATTTACTCACTGAGGTTGGGGAGAATGTGGCTGTAATTGACGTGCATTCAAGCTTAAGATGGCAATCCTCAGGCCCTCGTATGGGAGTGTCCGACAAGCGGGTGAAGGAGGCTCTTTATCTTGGAGATCTGGGCTGTCCGCGCGGTGATTGCTTCCCATCGCTTTGTGCCCGGAGGTCTTGATGTTGAGTGTGAGCAGGTTTCTGGGGAGCTGGTGCATGAACTCCAAAACCGGTGGAAACATTTCAGACCCAGAGTAGGTGTTAACCGCTCAGCAGTGACCAACAGCATCAAGACCCAGCTCCATGGAAAAGTGTGTTATTGCACTTTTGGAACCTCGCAGCAGTTCCACACTGGAGAAACATCTCAGCTCGGTCTTAACAGCTCATTGAGTCCATTTGTTTCCATCATTTCTTTTTTTAATTTCAAGCCATATCTGCAGTTCTTCAGACCATTAATTGTCCCAGGGTGCATGCATGAGCCGTGGACAGTTCAATTCAAGCTGCCTTAACTAATATTTTACAATCAACAACAGATCTACTGTGTGTAATGTGAGGGGTCAGTTGTAGTGATGAAGTCACAGCAAATCATCACTTGACTCCACAGGTCCCTTCAGCTTTATGGAGCATTTTAGTGTCTTTCAGTGCACTGTTTTTGGTTTGAACGCCCACAACTTAACTGTTTTGGTTCAGTCTCATCAGCCTCGTTTCCAGCTGCAGTTAGTAGCTTCGCAAACTGTACGCTCATGCTCGGAAGAAAATGACAAACAGTGGTAGCGACTAGCTAGTCGAGCATTTAGCCACTAAAGAGCCAGATAATCTCTTCATGGGTTGGTGGAGACCAAAACAGAGGAAAAAAGAAAGCAAATATTGAACTTTTACTGATCAAGCAGCTTAAAACACAAGTGAACGTTAATGCAGTTCTGTGTCTGCTGAATGTGTGTCGTCTAAAGGTGTTAACCATGAAAAGAGTCTATGTTAATAATATGTCACTGCTTTAAAGAGTGACTTTCTTTGGCCTTTTTAGATAATATGCAGTAAGAACAAACAAAAAACTGGAGAAAAGTTTAAAAAGAAACATAAAGTGCTCAAAAGTTTACATACCCCGGCAGAAGTTTTGCTTTCTTGGCCTTTTTTCAGATTCGGGTATGTAAACTTTTGAGCACAACTGTAGTTTCAAGTGGCAGTGGCATTTTTTTCTTGTTTGCTTCCATGCTAATCATGAGCTCTGGTGGGAACCAGGCAGCTGTCATAAGGTCCAAAAATTCCTAAAAGTGAGACTGTGCTAATGAGGTGAGATCATTTTACCAGTTTTCAATAAAAACAAAAGTTGTCTCACAAGTTTTCAAGATCTGGAATTTTCTGTCTTGTTACACGACACCAACATTAATACACTTCCTGAAACAGGAGAAACTGCAGTGGAATCTCATTCTTCTTCCTCTTAATCCGCCAGCGGGGCACAAACACAGATGGATCAAAGGCTAACTGACATGTCAGATATTAATATCCTGACAAGCACACACGAAAAAAGAGCGACCTCTCTCTTTATCTGCTCTCTGGCTCTTTCTCGTCAAGCGCTCGCCCACCAGTGCCGATAACTGCAGCCTCATCGCTCACATCTCCGCTCCCCTTGGCACACGGACAATTAGGCACAAAGGGGTGACAATGTGGCTGCTGTCCATCTCCTGAGAGCCTCCAGAGGCTGCCACGCTCCATTTCAGCTCCACAAACACGCCGCCATGTTTTCCTGATTAAAGGGCCTGATAGCGTGGCTGCGGGTGAGCGGCGGCCGCTCGGCAAGTCAAGCGGGGTCACCGATATACTGTGGGGAGTCACGAAGGCAAGACTGCCGCAGCTAGATAACTAAATAATTTAATTGTCCCAATCAGAAATATTAAAAGACGCTTCGGTGATTGCACCTCATTGCGATTTCAAAGCCGCAATTTTCTCTTTAAAGCGCAGGGCCCGTCAGAGAGGTTCCACACCAGCTAGATGTAATTTGTCATGAGCGATTTTGGCGTGCGTTCCAGTTTGGATCATTCCTGCTCGCGGCTCATACGGGACACATACGCAGCTGCCTTCAAACGCGCAGATCTGAGGCTAATCACTTCCAGTCTTCAGTCGGCAGCTTCACGCAAACCGTCTCTAAAAATCATTTGAATATTTTATCACTGATGATTTGGATTAGCATCATGCGCGCAGGGCCTTGCATGGCAAATGCCTCTTTCACCATGGTGGCCCTTAAACTCCACTCTGTCTTGTATTAGAGCCCAATGTCTGCAAGATAACTGCACAACATTCATCTTCATAATGGAGCCTGGCTGGATTTGTCCCCCCTGTAAGGAGCCCAACTTAGCTGGGTTAAAGGAAAGCATTACAGCCAGCAGGCATGTGACCGCATAATTTCAGCCAGAGAGGCCTACGCTTCCTCTGTTTGCTGTCATTATGCCCTCAGTAAGCCACATAAAGGCCCAGCCATCCTGTGGAGATCACTGCACTCCTCGCCGCTCCGCCTGATTGGCTATTATCTAAATGAACCAATGTTCTATATCAGGGCTTTTGACTACATAACTACCCTGTTAATATTCGGAGGAAGTGCTGGAGGTCAGGGAGCTCTCAGCCGCTTGACCTCGGGGTCGCAGGAACCCGAGCCCCCGGAGTGGCACATGGCAATGAATGAGCCCTAATGATTTAGATGGTATCTGTTACACAGCCCCGGAGAAAGCCAATCTCTCCGGGCAATCTGGCCGCGGAGAAAAAGCAGAGGTTCAAAAATAAACCCCACTTGTTTCGGAGCGGGGGTAAGGCTCGCCTGGCCAGCGCAGCACGTCATTGGAATTCCCATGCAGAATGATGAATAATTACACACAGATGACCACACAGCAGCAGCTTCGGACGCGCCGCGCCGCCGGTGGTGGGTGGACGCGCCGTGCCGTGCAGTCGCTTTGGGGAACTGAGTCCAGGAAATGCGGCAAATGATCTGGATTGTTTGTTTGTGTACTCTGTGCTTAAGTGACTTCATCACCTTGTTAGAGACGGCGGGGGCCCGTCACAGGAGCCCCCCCCTCCAGGGGATTAGGTGAGCATTCGCTTCAGCCGGGGCTAGAGACGGGGCCCTTTGTGCAGCCGTTTAAGACACTTGTTGATGCGTGGCGCGGCTTTGAGTTTCCTTAAAATACCCCAGTAAACATTGGGCTTACATGCACAGCAACAAAACCATGACCTTAAAGAGCGCTTTCAAAAGCAATTTCCCTCCCCTACTACTGCATGTAAACAGAGTAATTGTACTTGGGAGACTCCCAGTGCCAGCTGAGTGTAATTTATTTCCACGTCATCCACAATGAAATCAGAGCCACTATGATAACTGTTATGACAGCAAAGTAAGTAACATTTCCCTGTAATACTCTTCATTGTTACTACTAATGCCACCGCTCAGGCTGTTATTGTTACAACCTTGATCAGTTTTAGGCTACACTAACATTTAGAAGTTTACAAAAGTTAGATAATGAATTAGCAGCCAGAATCTTTGTGTTCCGAATAATCAACAAAAAAAAAAATAGCGCACAGTTTTCATCAAAACACCTTGAATTTGGTTATTCAAGTTCTGACATGGCAAATAAAACAATAATGTTTAAGCAGTTTACTGTGCTTTAAATGTCATAAACTATTAATAGCAACACAAATACCTAAAATTTGAGATCATCAAATAATTCTTAAACAAAATCACAGTTAAACCATTTGAAAGTATGACAAACATTAAAGAATGGAAAAACAGCTAAAACAGTCTGTTGTTAATGGGCATTCATGTTGATGTATTCATTTATCCCTCTTTTACAGGTACTCAGCTTCTGCAGGGAAGCTTTTTCCAACAATGATTAATGTCGACAGGTTGACAGTCAAAAAATGCGCATTTTCAAACATATGTTTGGCATTTCCGTTCTGCACTTTCTCATTATTGGCTATCTGGCATGTATGCACATTCTTTATCTGCGACAAGACAAAATTTGGCTTTAATTACCATCGCCACCACTTCTACCTTCTACTCACACAAATCTGAAATTTCATGTCACCATAATCCTATTACCACCATCACTTACCTCTGCTGCTATGAAGGATAATAATAATGTCAGTCCTAACAGATTTACTGTAACCAATCTACTGGATGCTGCTTGAGCCGGTTCTTATAAACAAAAACCCCCTAAAAATAACTACTCAACTATGCTAACAGATGTTTGCGTTTGTGTGCTGCAGAGTTAAATATGTTGCATCTGTTGTTTGGCTGCTCTGTTTACAGAGATCTATCACAAAGTGCAGATCATAGATGTTTATGTCAGGAGGCCTTGGTGCAATGACAGTGTAAAACACTTCACTCACTCATTTTCTCCTTTCTTCAGAGTCATACACGCTCTCTCAAAAACTGTGTTCAGCTCTCAAGTGATCACATTTATTTACCGTGCACAGCTACATGTGTCCTGAGGTGGAGCCAGCAGTTGGAGTTGGATACTAAAATACAAATAATGTGAAATAAAAAAGATGCAGGAGGTCTGTTAATTAGAAAAGGACAGGAAATGAAAGAGTAATTTACTTTCAAGGTTCTGTGGAAAGATGTTAATGTGCTGCAGCTATAAAAATATGTGCTACAAAACACATGGTGAAAACAAGAAAAATGGACACAAATGTGTTCTCTCCGCCTTCTGGTCCTGTTGCATTAGTTTGTTTTAGAGAGTTCACATGGATCAATGTCCTCTGTTTGTCCATATGTTTTTAAATAGATACATTAATCTTTAGGTTAATGCGTTTAAAATGCATTTTATGTCTAATGTTCCACAGGACACAGGATTCAATGAAGTCCACTCAGCTAAACTAGAAGAACTAGCATAGCTTAGGGTGACCATATTTTGATTTCCAAAAAAGAGGACACCCGCGCAACCCCCCCGTCCGCGCCTTAACATATGTGCCTCGTACGTGGGAAATTGTTTTTTGCATATGTGAAGCTGCACTTTCGCTTCGGCTTCTGGTGTGCAATGCTGCTCCGCTGTCGGCTCTGCAACAAAGTACCGTAGTATTCTGTGCAAAGCGCCAGTCAATTTAAGTACACTCTTAATGGTCCCATGAAAAACAGTGAAAACCGGACATTTTCATAAATTTATTTTTCAAAAACCCGCCCCGGACAGGACGTAAAAAGTGAACATGTCCGGACAAAAGTGGACGTTTGGTCACCTTAGCATAGCTAGCTTAGCTGTAGCTATCTCAGCTAGCTCTCTAGCTAGCTGCCTTGCTCAGAGGTCAGAGGTCAGCTGTCTCTTGTCAGGGACTGTGCCATTTTCATGTCATTTTCATTATCAAGTGGTAATTACAGGCAGACAATTAAGAAAAAATGTCAATTTTCTGATTCCAAGCCACCAAAACTTTCTCTGAGACATGGTGAGAAGAAGTGTCATCAAACTGGCAGCAAAGAGGCTGCAAAGCCAATGATGCTTACATTAAAGAAAACACTATATGAACTCTTACTCACTTAGTTTAGCAACTCAACTAGCAGCTACATACAATTTATTCATACACAATGTAATATGTCAATATCTGCTATAAACACAGTATCACAGCAGTTTGTGAAATAGTCACAAAATTTGTGACATTTGGATAATTTTTTTGTGACACTCAGCATGAATATCTTTCATGCCTGCACCTGTCTTTGAGCGAATTAAAGATTACATTTATGGTCAGGGAGTATGGAGGGCATACAAAGTGCAGACAGCCCAGTCAAAAAACCTGTATCTCCACGCACACAAATCCTGCATGTTAAATTAGATTCAAACTGCCTGATGCTACGTGGGCTCCAAATATGTAACAAAATAGTTTATTTAGGCTATGTATATGCGGTGACCATCCTCTGTCACATCACCCAAATGCATCCCAAAGCCATAAAGCATTATCTGTGGTTAGGTTTGGCTTTATTTATACTTTATAGGCAGAGTTACTGTGAACTTTACATGTTGTTTATCATGGAAAAAAATATGCTGCATTTCTATGCTTTAATGTATTTACAGTTTATGGTTAAACAAATGTCAAAAATGATATTGTAGTCAAATCTGATTATGATCACAAATTTGAACAAAAGGAGTGAAGGAGTTAGTTTTAGCTTTGTAGTGCAGAATGGTCTGTACCCTCGACCATAGTGTACGTCTGAACTAAAGTCTGCTATCGATGAAGCAAAAATCTGCTTTCCTGCGACTGCCATTGCTACTGCAGCTGTCCCTGAGAGCAGTCAGTGAATAAAACAAGCTTTCCACCGAGGCCTTGATCACGCTCACATTAATAATACTCCCCTTTGGGTGGGCTCTCACTTCACTCGTGACAGTCGTTTCCTTGATGGGCGTCAAAAATTAGCGATGAAGTGTTGTTTTCCAGTTCCAAAAAAATTCAGGCCTGCCAAAGGTTAAGGAAACACGCCACCATAAAACAGAGCCTCTGTGTTTGTCTTGAAACCGGGCAGCGTTTACTCGCGCCGCTCAAGCTGTCGGACGTTCGTTTTTACGCTGAGGCAACACGGTGTTTTGTTTGACAACGCTTTTTAACTTTTAGCTTCCTCTCACTCCATTACCGAGGGCTCTTTAAACCCTCAAATAGAAGACTTTCGAGAAAGTTAACCCTGCGCACACTTTGACGGGAGCGGCCGCACGTCTTGGAAGTTAGACAGGCCAACCTTTGGCAAAACCGCTCTCGAGTCTGATCCCGGTGCGAGTCACCTGTCCAGGCATCAGGCAAGAAATCCTTGCCCGCTGACTCACCTGCGAGTGATAATAACCTGTCAAAAAAATATTAGAAATCCTTTTAAGAGTCATTTCATTGATACTTTTTGGGAGGCGAACCAAAACACACAAAAGTGCGGCTGTGTGTGTGTGTGTGTGCGTGTTTGTGTCGGCAGAAGCCAAACGTCTCTCCGCACTTTTGAGTTCCCGGTGAAACACCAGCAGAGGAGGGTTCCTGTTGGCTGACAGAGCAGTTAATCCACGCAGAGGGGAGCAGCCCTCAAAACAACTGCGGAGAAACACAAGCTCCAGGTCTGCCACTTTTCATCACCGCCTCAAAAAAAAAAAAAAAAACAGGCAACCCAAGACTCTTTCTTTGTGGAGGAGAATCGCTCCGGGGCCGTACGCACAGTTGCAGATCTCCCAAAAGCTTTACCGATCTGTTGGCAGAGGAATCACGGGCGCATTATTGCTAATGACAGCCCTGAACTCAGGAGAATGGGATGACTAAAAGGCAGAGCAACGGGGGAGAAGAAAAAAAAAAAAAAGTCCTTTTAGCAACTAGCATCATCGCACGGCCACACAAAGGCAAAGCTTAACCTGACATTCCTGCGTAATTAAGACATCTCTCACATGGCACGTTTCTCTTGACCACTTGGGACCCTCGTACAGGACCGGAGGGGCTTTTTTTCAAAGAGACCGAGGGGGCAGCCCCCATTCACATCTGTGATCACTAAGTGAGCGCAGCGTGGCCATGAATGCAGTTAGACTGTAACACTCTGCAGGCATTGTTTTTAATACACTGACATTTAAATTGTGATCCCACTTGCCCTTTTCCCGGGGACCAAACTGCGCCGGTGGAGCTGACAGAGAAACAGCGACGGAGAGGAGAGAGAAAGTGTTCAGAGGCCAAAGCTTTGATAAGTACGTTATGCAGCGTATTGTGCTACATTTTTGAGGCAGCAGAAATATTCTCACATTTTTGTCCAATGTAATATTATTCCTATCAACATGTTTCAGCTGGACACTAAAAATCCACATACCCGTGGGTGCAGATCCCAGGGGGGACGGGGGGGACATGTCCCCCGCCAATTTCTGAAAAACATGAATTGTCACCCCCAATAAAAATACCCTAAATTATTCGAAAATATTAGTTGTTTACTAGCATAACAGTGTTAAAACATGATCAGTTAATCATGCATAAAGTAGTAAGGAAAATGGTGAGAAGAATATGGGATGAGTGGGCACTATATGGCTGAAACCAAAGCAGTGACACTCACTGTTGGCTGTTTAGGACAAATAAACAAGAAAGGTAAGCACAATAAATGATTCCTTATGCAGTATTTTTTGAATGATATGGCGAGCCTTTACCAATTTGTGGCATCGTATGAGTTGCATACTGGCAAAAAAAAAAAAAAAAAAATCACGATTGTGTGCCCCCCCAATCCTGACATCGGATCTGCACATCTGCACATACCCTTCCTTTAATCGGGTGCAGTGATGAGATTCATTTGCACTGAAAAGATATTCGTCGTAGCCATTTTCACTTGTTTTGGATAAAGAACATTTTTTAGACTGCAATTACTCGATGAGACAACTTTTTTTTTTTTTTTGTTTGACTTTGAGTTTACTTTTGTAGGTTACACTCACAGTCTGTCCAAATAATCTTAGCAGCTGCTTATATTAGGAAACACAATATACAGAAAGCACTGGAGGTTAATGATGATAATCTTGAACAAACACAAACAATTCTAAATGTCATTTAAACTTCTATCTGTGCGACAGCCTGAGTCATGCGCCGAGAAGGACTCTGCAGAGGTTATTTTATTTTTTCCAAGTTATTCTCGACCCTCTCTGGCTTCGCTTCCTGCCAGTGTGAGATTTTTTTAATTGCACCGAAAACAGCCTCAAATCCACACAAGCGGCTCTGCAGAGGTTCCATCCCAGCGTGAGCTTTTTGTTTCATGTCAGTGTGTGAAAATGATCCTGAGCGGACAAATTATGTGATTGTTTCATTTGCTCACGTCGGAGCACTTCACGTTCTTGTGTTAACAATTAGCTAACAATAACAACTCACTTTGATGCTAACCAGGGTGGAAACGGGGTCGCGACCTTTAACAGCCCGCGCCGGCTTCGCTTGCACCCCCACATCTCATTCACACACACGCACACACACAGAGATCTGATTGAGAAATTAAATAAAACACCAGCGTGGGGAAATGCAGATTCCCATG
>JBCAUF010000061.1:2661462-2673814 GCA_038406115.1 Haemulon aurolineatum | reverse complement strand
TGCACCTCAGCGCTGAGTTCCACAAATCCACCCTCTCATAAGAACATAATATAATGTAGCTGTATAAAATATAATTGAACTTACACAGCTGTAGTGTGGCTGTTTTTTTATCAGCTATGTATTAAATGATTATTTGGATATCATATTGGATATAGTGCCCTCACGGTCCCAGGTTTTTCCAATACGAGTATTAAAAGTATTTAAACAAGATATTTTATAATGCTTCTGATACCACCGTGAAAAGAAAAAAAGTCCTCAGCACACAAAATAGGATCTTTTTTTCATTTTTTTTTTTTGAAAATAACAACCTGCACACAGTGCTGGTGTAAAGTCCCTAAAGACATACCAACACATTTGTAATAAGGTTCACATTTGTGAAGCACTGCGTTGAAAATCTGATTCAAGATCTGCTTTTTTTTCGGTGGGTTTGGTACTTTAGATCCTACTGAATGTATTGAATCGTTTTAACATGTGGTGTGACGATGCTCATCGATACTGTGACGCTTTTGACAACCCTACTTGTGACTTTGTCTTGTGAATAGTTCAAACTATGGCTTTGAGATTTGTAGGTCTGATTTAAATAACCTTATCTATCCCTTGGAGGAGGTCCAGCTCAAAAGACTGAGTGATCATATTTTATCATACTTCTATACCAAAGATACATGGAAAATATGTTGCAATATACTTTTTTGTTGCCAAAATAATTTATTTCCATTAAACAGGAGATTTGAATCTTTAAGACTGTGTGTGTATATACAGTATATGACATAGTCAGCAGCACCAAGCTGCTGTGACCTATGTAAACATGAAAACATCCAGGCTATAAATATAATGCTTTTCTGCAGTGAAAAAAATGACGGTCTCCGCTCATTCTGGTGGCTGTATGGCTTATGCTGGTGCGTGACTGGAGGTCATGGCTTATCCCCCTGCGTTGAATTCACCACCACATAATAATGTGACACCGCTACACGCAGCGCAGGCAGCCAGGGGGAGCATTAAAGGGTTAACGTTCAGGCGCGTAAATGCTGTTCATTGCTCTCTGAAGGGCTCGTTCGCCAAAACGAAACGCGATGAACAAATTATGTGTTTGGGGAAAAGACACCCAGAGTGAACGGCACCGAGCGGGCCAAAACAAAGACGGGGTGCACGGACAGAGAGCCGTGTAGCAACAACTACGACAGCGGGAGGGAATTGTGACACGATGATAACAGGGACTCGGCCGAGATCATTACGGCTTATGTGCGGCGGGGAAAGTGATGAGCGGCGGCGGACGACAAGCGACATGTCTCCGCTCGTTCGCAGTGAAAGCAAACAAGAGATTCACCGCGGGTCGAAGCACCGACACCCCAGCCCCGGTGGTGGTCGGTGAAAACCGTGCTGTAACTGTTATTCCCCCGCTAAAGCTTCAGGGCATCCAATATAAGGGCTATTGTCAGCCATAGCTGCCCGCCTGGCAGGAAGGCTGCGCGGGGCTCAGCTCAGACTCGGGTCGTGATTTTCAGCCGCGCTTCACGTGAACAGTCGGTGAGAGCCGACGGAGGAGCTGTAAATTACCGATATTAACGGGCAACACGGGCGAAATATCGTCCAGAGAGCGGCTGGGAAGGGGGAGACATAAGCGGCGAGTCCGCCGAGGCTTCCCCCGCTGCCTGCCTCCGCCGCCCGCTCGGTAACAGCGGGGACGGCTCAGTGTGGGGCTATGCGGGGATGTTAAACACCCGTTAAGTGCCATTAATAGACGAAGCCCGCACCGAAATCACGCCATAAACCACCGTAACTTTTTACAAGGGGAATCTGTTTAGTGTTATTCGCGAAAAAATGTCACAACCCCGGTCTGCTGCTATATTTAACTCCGCCTTCTTCTTCTTCTCCGAGCGGCCTCTCTTCAGATGTAGACGGGGCGACCGAGAGCCACAAAGCTGTCAAACGCGCCGAGAGCTCGCCATTTTTGTTTGTTTTCCACAAATGCAAACCGCCACACACAAAAAAACACACCACGGCGAACAAATGTGGCCTTACCTGCCGTGGAACCAGTCCTTGCAGGCGTCGCACTCGATCATAAACTGGGTCACGTCGTAAGGTAATCTGCAGATGCAATATACTGGTACAGTCGCCATGTTCAATTCACAACTACGTCGGGATAGACTGGGGGGGCTGCAGGAGGAACAACGTCCTGCAAACAATATGATCCAATATGATCTTCCCCAGGAAAAAAAGAGCCAGGGGCAGAGCCGCCGGACACATGAACCTAAGCGCACATCTCCATCACGCCGCGGCCGTGCGGGGGAAACGGAGGAGGCTCGTCGCAGCAGCAGGCTTTCCTGAAATGCATTATTATTATTATTACTATGTGCATGCCCCCTGGTGACTGTACGGCACCGAGGCGGTCATAGGAGCCGGGAGAGAAAATTGTAGCCTCGATGTCGTTTCGAAATAAATAAATAAATAAATAAATAAATGTGAAAGTTACGTCAGGGGAGAGCTGGTTTAAATCAGCGGAACTCAAATCAGATGAATGAAAGCTCCGATCAATCAAACGTTGCAGCTATCACAATGTCTGTTTATTTATTTATTTGGGATGCAGCAGCCATGAGCAGAGGCAAAAAAAACAAAGAAAAAAAACAAAGAAAATTAAATGTTAAAAGGCTTATTGAATGTAAAAATATAAATAAATAAAAAAAAATACGTGCCATCTGCGAAATGCATATTATTTAGCCATTACATAATTTAATGAAAGTAATACACATGCAACCAAATTTAAAAAACGACATTTAAAAATGTCAAATAAATACAAAATGTGCTTTATATTGCACTATTAAGCATGATACAATAAAAACTATTTTCGAATGTTTCTGTCGTTTATGATGCAGTAAATATACATTTTTAAATAATACATGGACATTTCTGGCTTACCCTACAATTACATACATTACACATGTTGGTGTTTTTCGACTGATTCTGAGACGGATTTTAGACTTAAATTTTTTTTACTGATTGTAGGCAAATAAAGTAGTAGTTAGTAATAGTAAGGATTGTTATTATCCAGTGACATATCATGGATTGCAGTGTGAAGAGACAACATGTACACCATGATAGACATAAATAATGTCAATAATAACATTATGGATTGTTCATTACCGTAAATGCTTTGATCATGAAGAACTGTGGACCAATAGATCCTTTTGCATGACTGCACTCATTTACAGAGGCACAATATTGAACAAACGCTTTGGCAATTGATTAGCAAATCTCATGACCGGTCAGAGCTTATGGACAGTGTTGGATTGTTTTCAGAAAAGCATAACGTCCACACACAAGATTGATGCAGCTGCTCCTTACTATTTTGTACATTAAACATACCGTCATATTTGATAAAAAATGTGTCATTCTCTCAGACTTTTTAAAAATAATTTGTCAATTTGATGAACTTTAATATTGCAGACTATCATTTGACCGAATTAAGTGTTCAATACAGATTTATGTTGAGCTGTACAGCGCATTCTTGTCCTCAGCAGTTGTGGTTTGATGAAACAACCCAAACTCAAGGTCCACTCACAGGTTTTTCTCAGAGATTTGAACTGCATCATATAGACATCACTGGAGGTCACACAACTCCATTTGTCGATGGAGACTTTGTGTTCTGTCAAATCCATATTTACCCATCAATGTAAAAAAATAACTTTTATTTCAAAGGAGATAAAGCTGTAGGGTGTTTTTGATATCTCTTCTGTCTTTAATGGTTTTGAAGATCAGAGGATCAGCTTAAGATACAATATCCATGTCCTGAGGACAAAACCTTACCAGCCATAATCTTGTAATTTTGCTCGTTTACATTTAAAGCAGATTTGTTCACTCTGCAGAAAGTGAGTGAGAGAGCAGCAAAAAAGGTGAAATATTAATGCCTACATACTGTTACAGTAAGACGAGGGATAAATGAACAAACAACAACTGGTACTAAAAGAATATAGTTTTATTAAGCATTGTAGCTAAGTTGCCTTCAAATACACCACGCCACAATCCATCAACGTCCAATCAAACCCAACAGCAGTTCATTCTTTTACAATCCATGAGTTAGGAAGAAACTGATCAACTTACATAGAAGATAACCTATTTAGCTCTTGCAGGGTGGGGTGGGGGAGGGGGGTAATACACCATTTGTCTGATCACTAATGGAAAACAAAAAAGAGAATTGAGGAGAATTAAATTGAAATGTTAAATGATGATTCTGGTGTAGAAGTAGTACGACTGTAAAAACAACACTAAAGTAAGTCTCAGAATTGATTACTGGCTGACGGCTAAAGTCTTAATTGGAAGGTCGAACACGTTGCTTTCAGCTACAAAGGGGAAGGGGGTGTTGATCAAAGCTTTTTATGGGATTTTTTCAGATATTTGACTAATGCAGAAAACAGCAACAGAGAACAATATAGTGTGAATAGACTATTTCAAAGTGGCTAGATAAGGTCTTGTTTTTTTTAATTAAATGCAACAGAGGTCAATATCACAAACAAATCAACAGTTAACACCTTTTAAAGGGCTATTATCACTGATATTAGCCATGTCTTTAATTTGCTAATGGCCACATTACTTGTAAAGATGGAAGAAAAAGGACAACATGCATAATAACTACACACCTCTTAAACTGCGAACCATGCAGAAGGTTTTTTTTTTTCCCGTTTGTCGTCGAAGCGGTAATACTGCAGCTCTACGTTCGATTCAAGAAACCCGGGTCGAGTATCAGAGTTTGACGGGATATTTTGCGTCTGATTTTTAGAGCCATTTCTTGAAATGTTACTTACAGCTAAAATGACTGAAATCATACGGAGCTCGTCGGAACTAATGGACACAGTTACTTAAACATGAACCGAACCCAAAGAGGTGACCGAGGCGGATGTGCTGCGTTTCGCTTTCCTGTTACACGTTTGGTTTTCGTTAAGCAGTTACTGTACCGTGACAACACAAAATCGATAACCGTACTGTGGCCAACACGTGGCACCGAGTACTGGAGGAGCATCAACCTAGAAGAACTAAAATATTCCAGTATTAAAGCCTCTGGATGCTTTAATATTCTAACGAAAAGGAAAGGTATCATTCTCAAACATGTCAAAATCTTGGTGACGAGGGAGTGAACGACTCCTTAAACTAGCAGTGTGTCATAATCTCATGTGTGTTCACTGAGAGGGATCCGAATTTCATCTCTTTTCTTTGTCTGACAGGAAAAGTATACATTTACTGAATAGGCTTTCCAAATTTCCAGATATCCTAACCATGCTCCATCTTTCATCCTTCACCCTCTCTAGAAAAATAGGCTTACTCTTCTTGTTTTAAGACGGCGGCCTCCAGACCTTCATCTCTACGGCAGCCGCCGTCTACATTTAGTGCATTTAAGTGCGGATTAGAATTGCACGTCTTGGAGTCACTGCTGAAGGCACTTTCGGGTTGGATGAGAGCCCTGCATTCCTCGTTATCTCCATTCAGCTGGTCCGGCTCTTTGTCCTCCACGCCGTTCTCCGTGGCTGAGCCGTCGCACGGTGCCGGGGAGGATTTCCTCTCCTCTGGCGTGGGCTTCTTTCTGTCCTGCGCTGCGTCATGTCCACACGTGTGAGTGGGCTTATGAGCGGGCTTACTCTGCGACAAAAGGACGGACAAAAAAAAGGGTTTCAAACCGATGCCAAAGACTGCGAGGATTCTTCTTTAAAGTGTACGACACGGAGAAAATACAGATGTGGGCTCAAAGTGCTGCTAACAAACATAAAGAGTGGAGGAGCTCATTAGCGGTGAAATAAAAGGGTTTTAAGGAGCACACAAAGGGACCTGCGGAGAGGCTGTTTAGTTCCCACTCATCACATGCTGAAAGCTCAGACAATGATCATGTATTCTGTTGTTCCTCTGTAATTAACCAGTGAAAAGACCAACAGCTGTATTTTGATCTCTGAGGCACACGCAGTCTATAGTGAAGCCTAACAGCTGATATGATTACCCCACATTCCTGAAAAAAGTCGTACGAGAGGTTGTTTTCAGTTTTTCAGGAATTTCTTTTTTTGACTCGAGCCATTAAAATTCTAATTAAATTTTGGGAAGCGTTCCAACATTGTCAGCTTAATGTTATTTGTTGTCATCAGCACACTGTGCATCCCTCCAGGGCAGCCGCTTCTAAACATGTCTGCCCTTCAAACTGATTTGGTCCGGAGCGAACGCTCTTAGTCAGGCTGCCAAGAAATTTGACATGGATGTTGATGATTTGCAGAGGATCGTTTCCTAATGGTTTCAGCCACTCCCTCACATTCCCTCTGAAAATCCAGTCCCCAGATTTACATGAAGTTTGCTGTGGATGTTCCTGGTCTGTAGTGCATGAAGCCTCATGTTTGACACCCTAACCATTCCACTAGTGCCGGGCTGCCCAAACTTTTCCCCTTAGAGGGCCAAAATCAAAACTGCATCTATAATCTTGTATTTTATTGTCATTACGGTATTGTTAATGAATAATTAGGGATCCTACTTACTAAAAGAGCATTTTAACCTCACTGAAAATAAACGGCAGCATACATAACATAACATTTTTTTTAAATTAATCTATTAATATTTTTCTCTTGGAAACGCCTTAGGCAGGCCAAAACAAATCTCATGGTGGGCCAGTGTTGGCTCATGGGCCTCACCATCATCATGTCCATGCCTTCAAGAGGACGGATCCTTTTTGGACACTTTTTCACACATAAACACAGCAGGATCAATGGACAATGACTTTGATATTACAGATGCTAATTTTTAGAGTGAGATCTTATTCAGGTCTAATAATGACCTGCACATGAATTCTCTCTTTTAAAGTGATGGCTTTCATGTTACTCACTGATAGCATGTGGCTGCATTCAGACACGACAAGAGCCACAATCCTTCATGATGTTTGGCACCTGGTGCACAAGAGGGAGCTCCATGTTCAAAAGAAGTGAGATCAAGGAACAAGGTGTGTTCTCACTATAGTTAAGTGTTATTTTGTGACTTTGAGGGGTTTAAGTGGTAGTTCAGATTTTCCGAAATAACACAAGCAACTGTTCAGTAAAATAGCTATTTTTGTCAAGGGACTCTGGTGCCTGGGTGAGAGCGATTCAGCGAGCTTTACAACTCAGTTTCCTGTCAGAAAAGGCTGACTGGTGGCAAGGGAGTGAAAATATTCCTAATATAGTGCACACTTAAAATGATACTGAAGCTGAATCTGTCTGGTCCTTTGTATGGATGACAAGCTAACAGTACTAACCATGGACCCGTCTCTCCGCTCAGCAGAAAAAAAGATAAACTTGCGCCTGCGGTAACAGGCTGCCACTCAAAACACTATTTCTAATGGTGACTTGGAACCCAAGGTCAACAAACATTTCTGACCTTGATTTCACTGTCAAATTGATATTTTTAGCCCCGTGCTCCCACTTTGACATTTGCCCTCAGACTGACCCATATGATAATGACATTCACACACATATCGATATTCAGGGGGAGGAGGGGGGGGCATAAACAGCTCGCCGTTGAAGCTCATGTGGGAGAGTGGGTGTTGGCCGTGCACACTTTATTCGACCTACCAGGTACGCTCCCGGACTCTTGAAGGCTCGAGGGTGGTACCTGCCTCCTCGCCCGAACGTCCTGATGACGGGCGTGGATATCACACCGCGGGGGCGCCTGCGGAGGACAGGAGCAGGTCCGTGTGGTTTACACATCGTCATGATTCAAGTTCTTGGGTCACCTCCTCTTCCCTCGTCTGTAACCTACCCTCTGTTTGGTCCGCCGACAGACACCACCTGCACGGGGAAGCCTCCTCTGCCTCGGCTGCGTCGAACTCCGGCCCACTGACCCACCACGGTGCCGGCTATCTCCAGCTTCCCGCCCTGTGAGGAGATCCCCTGAAGTCCTGGTCGGGGCAGGAGGAACAACAAACAGTGTTCATGTATGCTACGTCATTCTGTACTGAGTCTTTATCTGCTCATGGATTTAGGTCATATTAGAAACCTGAAAATCCCAAACAGACGCATGCATGCATGGCCGTACTCACCAGGCATCCCTCTGCCCCTAGCCTGAGGAGGCATCATAGGTGGGGGTGGGGGATAGAAGGAGCCAGCGGGGGGGTAGAAAGGCATCCCGTGAGGTGGTGGAAGTGGCGGCGGGGGGAATGGAGGAGGATGAGGTGGCCGGGTGAGGTTGAGACCTTCCAGGATGCTCTGGCGCATCTTCTCCACCTTGGCGACCAGCTCGGCCTGAAGGGTGGGGGGGGGCAGCCAATCAGAACAATTGTAACAAGCTGATGATTCTGGTCACCAACACATCGAGGATCAACATTAACCTGGAAATGATGTCAGTGAGCAGACATGAATCTCTTTTCTCTCTCTCTGGGTGCCCAGTTTTATTGTTTCTTGCTTGACCAATAATATTCTTTGTTATAAGGATATGGTCAGCCTAATGTGTTTTCGTCTTTCTTTTATTTTATGTTGTCAGGAAGATTATAGAAAAACTAATGGCCCAGTTTTATAAACCTCGGTGGAAGGGTGACCCGTGGGTGGAGGAAGAACCCACGCAACTTTGGAGTGGATCCAAACCACGGAGCAAGAAATAAACTCCTCACTTTCATTAACATTACAAGATGATGAGGGCACAATGAATGGCATGCATCTAAAAGTACAGTGGATGGTGGTTAAGTTCAATAGTGACAAAACCAAAACAGCTAAGTGTAGAAATGGTAGGACCCTAGAGATGCAATGATTAGTTGATTGATTAACTATTAAATTGATCTGCAGCTATTCATTAAAAAAAAATATATATATATATATATATATTTCCTGATATTGATTAGACATTATTGATTAGACCGATACTGATTATTACACAGATCAACACTTTGTGGACCCATCGACTGATCGATTAATCATGTAAATGATCAACAGATTAACCAGTTACCAAAATAAGCGTTAGTTGCAGCCCTTTATGACAACATGGCTGTGTTCATTAGGGAACTTGCAAGACTGCAAGTAAAACAATTAGTTGTTTAACTTAAATGCAGATGGACTCACACAGCTCTTTCCAATTTTGGATGTATTTAAACTCAGTGTTGCATTTTTACTCAGTCTTTTTGCCAGGTATATTCACTTAAATGTACTGTTAAGCTAATTGCTTATTTGGAAAAAGTTCAGTTCAGTTCAGCCATGTGTTTTACTCCTGATTATAGCTTGCACTTTGTTTTATTGTGAGTGAAAAAATGATGTAATTCATTTTGATATTGAGCACACACAGTGTCTGATCAATATGAATCTATTGTCATTGTTAAGATGTCTGTTACAGGAATCACTGAGTCAATCTGTGTATTGATATTGTGATTATTGATAATGGTTGTGTCAGGGGTTTCTTGCTCTGTGGTGTTTCAGTCCTGATGCTGAAGGCTCATCACGGTCTAACACACAGTTTGCAGCAGCGAAATTCGTCTGATACCTTCCCGCCGCGTGCCACGCGTGTGTTGCCGTAGCAACCGGCGACACGAGGCTTTGTTGTTTTTGCACTTGTCATTGATTTTATTTGCATCTAATTGAAATGCCCGGCTCGTCCTGCCATCTGGACTCCCATGAGCAAAAAATGTTATCAGCGGCAATTTTAGCTCATTTACGGTTTTCTGACACATGACACACTCTGCACAGAACATCATGTGTCCCTGCACACTGATATGAAAAGTAAGTTACTTTAACAGCCCGTCACATTAGTTCAGCTGTTGTTTGCTGTGAGGGAGAGGCACTGATGGACCAGGAACTGTTCCAGCACGATAATAGTTATTTGATCATAGTGGAATTTAACCATCATTTACCTTGTGATACTTCTGCATGTTGACATTTGAAAGCCGAGTGCTGCTGTGTGAGGATGATTCATGAGCTCGGAGACAACAGGAGATTAACAAAGATTCGGCTGCACAGCAGCTTTTTAAAAGGTGCCGTGTGGAGCTCCTGGTAAACGAGCAGAGTCGTGTTTACGCTCTGTGGTTCTCACCAAAATGTTGACTGCATTTCTTTTCCTTTTTTTTTGACTTTACATCATCAGCAGTCTTTTTCACCCCCTTTCACTGGGACTTTTTTTAAAGGGATAGTTCAACATTCGCCTCATTGCCATAATCCCTATAGTCTTCGTGGTAGATTCGTTAGCTTTAATTGTAGGTGCAAGCTGGTTTTTTTAGATTGGGGGGCAGAGATGTGAGCTGCTATGGAGGCTAATGGTACTTTTCTGGCTATCCCTCTAAACTCATCAAATACACAATCCAAGTTGTGACGTGAACACTCATCACGCCATGAAATAATAATGGAACGTTACGAGAAGGAGTTGTTTTCGAGGCAAATACGAAACCGGAACTACATTCCAGACGTGGGTGCTGGGCGGAGTGATTTCAAAAGCGCACGTTGAGTGCAGCTACTTCCGTCAACAAAACCTACGGCACTGCCTGAGGTGCGCACTCTGTCACTCCGTCCAGTGGTTTACTGAAGAAAGTAGTTCAGAGGCTTTGCTTCATGTGTCGTAATGTTACATAAGTATATGTTATTATTTCATAGCGTGGTGAATGTGCAGGTCACAACTTCAATGAGAGTGTTTTGAAGTTGTTTATTGGATGAGTTTAGAGGGAAAGCCGGAAAAGTACCATTAGCCTCCATAGCAGCTCATTTCTGCCCCCCAGATCTAAAAAAATCTTGCACCTACAATGAAAGTTAACGAACCTACCACTAAGACTTTAGGGATTATGGCAATGGGCAAATTTGCCAAAATGTTCAACTATCCCTTTAAACTTAAACTGCTATCGCTCACCCAATGGTTGCAGGAATGTGTTTTGCGTCACCTGCATGTTTGTGTGTCTACATTCAACTGTCTGCTCTATTGAGTTTCATATTCCTGTCAAACACAACAGGGGCTGAGGGCATCCTGGTGGTTAAGATGCATACTGTGTACTGTAATCACCGTCTCGCCCAGAACAGCCCTCCCCCTCTGCTGTCGACTAACCAATGAGAGCTGACAGTCCAGGATCCAAAGACATTAATTAACAAGATATGAACATGAAGAGAAGCAGCTGTGTTTGTGCAAACAGAGTCGGGTCTGGCGGCAGCGGGTGAGAACAATAATATGTTTTGATAGTAATAGATTTGAGCTTTGCAGGTGTGGTCGGGCGCAGATTTGTAAACCTGGGCCCGTGCAGGACTCTGGCTGGCAGCGGCAACCAAAAGTTAAGAGAGAAAAAAAAAGGAAAATGGGCCAAATGAAGAGTGTCCAACCATTCAAAACGGCTATAAACCGAAAGCACATGGTTCGGACGGCGTTTTGCTGACTCGCGGTGTGTGCTGGTGGGTGAAGCTACCTGACCGTCACAGAGGTCAATGAGCTGGGCCTTCTCCCGGTTGGCCCTGATGAGTTTACTCTGCAGCAGCTTGCCGTCAAAGTACATCCAGGGGCAGCAGTGCTCCCAGGGGATGGGCTGACCGCACGCGTCGTTGGCGAACAGGGCCATGTCCACCCCGCTCATGAACAGGGCGGCCAGCTGGACTCCTCGAGGGTCCAGGTTGTCGATCTGGAGGGAGGTGGGGGGGGGAGAAAGGGTTCAGACTTCAGAAAACGTCCGGAGGTGAGGAAAAGACAAAAAAAAGACAGCGTGATCCTCTAACAGCCCCACGGAGCATTCAGATTAACCAAGTGCAAAGCAAAGCACAGAGCAAGCGTAAGCAGCCTATTCACCCCCCCGCCGCGCCCCCACCCGGCCCAACCCGGCTGCCAGAATACAGCGGTACACCACCCTAATCCAGCCAACACAAAAAAGCCAGCAGACACAACCTAGATGTTCTGGCACAGCGGGAGAGCAGACAGAGCTACACACAGACAGACCACAAGGACCAAAAAGCGCACAGCTCGTGGGGAGGGTTCACGTGGTTGGGGGGGGGGGGGGGGGCCGAATGGGAAGCGAGACGAGCCGTCGGAACCATCCACACGTGACACGAGAAACCCCCTCCCCGCCACCACCCCCCTCTCCGGGTCAACTCGGAGCTCTACAGAGATAACATCTTTTCAGTGCAAAGCTATGGCTTCGTGGGCGGGGGGGGGGGGGGGGGACAACGTGCTCGCGCAAAGCGGCGTTTTTGGCGAGCAGGTTGCCGCGTCTTGCGAGCGTATGGCGAGCGTCCGGAGAAACAAGAGCGGCATGAAATCGAGCGGGGGGGAGGGGGGTCGGGCCAATTGCCTCGGTCATGGAGTGGCGTTTGGAGCGTTTGAACTAGGGGTGGGTATTGCCAAGGACCTCACGATACGATACGTATCACGATACTTTAGTCACGGTACGATATGATATTGCGATATCCAAATTTTG
>JBCAUF010000061.1:2439899-2452532 GCA_038406115.1 Haemulon aurolineatum | reverse complement strand
GAAACTGTGGAAAGCTGCCTGTGAGGTCTTGGTGACGTGTGCGCACTGTACGCCGGTCAGCCAAACTACCACTGCACGGGCTGCGTTTCACCTTGTGCCAAGAGTAGACCAGGTTCGAGCTGGCGGGCTTTTGGCACACCTTCAGCAGAGCTTTTGGGCACGAAACTATCACTGCGCCAGACTGAATCCGTGACGCCTACCCCTGCTGCGGCTCCACACCCAACTCGGTGCACCTCGGTCTACCTGCGGAGACTGTGCCACCCTGCGCCACGCAAAGAAACTAGTGCCCAAAATCTTTAGTATTATCATCAGTATTAAATACAAGATGTAAATATGCCAGATATAATTTACCATGTTCACCATCTTTGTTTAACATGTGAATATGCTAAAACCTGCTAATAAGCACTAAATACAGGTTGATCACGCTTCATCCTGGGTGGACATGTATGTACCATATTTCTATTTTCTCTGGTCTCCACTGCTGTTGTACTGTCTGATAGCTCTGGGCACAAATGCCAGCATCCTAAGCACTCTGTTTTGACTGATTGAGCTGCCCATCTGCCACAGCTCGTCATGGACAAGGTGAGAGGGGCTATCCAGGATGCCTTTGATCTTGTCCTTCATCCTGCCTGACACTGCCTCTAGGCTGTCCAGTTCCAGCCCGACCACAGAGCTGGCCTTCCTCACCGAGCCTTAATGCCACGACCCCACCACAGCACAGCAAAGCACAGAGGACTGGCTACTACAGACTGGTAGAAGATCTTCAGGAGCATCTTGAAGGTGTAGAGTCTCCCCAGGAAGAACCTCTCCTTGTTGACTTTGTTGATGCATCCAACAATAGAGGAGTCATCAGAGAAGTGGAAGTCTGACATGTAGAGCTGCATGCTGAATTGCAATAATTGGTTGAAACAATGGAAAGCAATTCTTTTATTCATTCTATGATAATAAAGAAAGGTCCATTTGATCATATTTGACTGCGGCAAGTTCTTGTTATTGTAATCTACTCAACCAGTTTTATTATGACTCTGGAAATATATATTGGGTCTCTCAGTAGGGAAAATCATGTACTTTCCTTTTTATTGATGTGAATTTTTTATTGTAGCTTGTTATAACTGCAACATACAGTAAAAGTACCATAAAATTTGAACCTGCGTGACATGAAAAACATTGGTTTCAATTAGGCTTTAACCACAGAAAATGTGCCATTGGACATATAGAGAAGAAAATAATGAGGTGTAAAGTTTTAGCCAGCATCGTAGCTGGGGCGCATTTGTATCCCTTCACCCATATTTATTAAAATCCTCCTATATTAACTCATATTAATGTCTATTGGCAATAAAGGTACATAACTCTACACTTTTATATGGTTTTCAGCCCACCAGGTATCTGTACCCGACATAAAAACCACTTGGCATCAGTGCATCAGTTCACAATGTGATGAAAAAAACCCAGCTGACTTCTGGTCCCAGCTAGTCTGAGTAAGGCCCTATTTACAGCGGTTTACTGTTGAAATCCTCTCTTCCTGTGTGGTTTTCAGGAGGAGAGAATATGGCCTCCGCTGGCAGCCTGAGCACAACGACAGAGAATAAGAGTGAAAATAGACGCAGCAGACGTCTCAGTGGACAGACAATTGCTAAAGAGTAGAGGTTGCATATCTGCGTAGGAGTAGTCTGGGTATAGAGAAACAAGGAGAGGGTTTAAGAGAGAGAAGGAGATGTTAAAAGATATAAGACTAAGAAAAACTGACAAAGTAGTTAACACATAGACTGAGAACTTTTAGGAATGAAAACAATCTTTGTGGTTGTAAACCAAATAGAGGAAACACAGACTCTGTTCAAGAATTGCTTAAGAGTACAGTAATATCACAGTGGCCAACTCTGTGAAAACAGTTATTAAAAATTGAAGTTGAAACTTTTTCAACTCCTCAGATATTTTGGGATCGATTCAACTGGATGCCTCATTATGGTGCTGAACTGTCCAGTGTGGTTTAGAGGTTATAATTCCTGGGTTTTAGCTAGATTGGACTGCCAAATCCCATGCGGTTCGAGAGGCTGTCCCTGGCGTGAGAATTTACTGATCCCAACAGCAGCTTCTTTTCCTGCTGGACTGCAATTAGGCCAACAAGTTCAAACTAAATGACAAAACATGTTGTTTGGATTGCCTACTGAAATGACCCACAGGGGTGTTTTCTGATTTGACACCCTTGGTCATGGCCATCCAAAATTCTTACAAATGATCGTTATGTAAAAGATTTATGAATGTTTTCGGATTAGAAGTTGGTTACGATTTGGTTAGATTTAGGGAAGATTAGAGAACGATCACAGTCACAGTTAAAAGAAACCAATCAGAGAAACTATTGGTGGGAAACGGGATGCAAACAGCCTTCGCTGTCACACGATTCGTACACCCAGCCACCCAAAGTGCTAGGTTTTGCAATGCAGTGACAAGGTCAGTCTACTTCTGCCTTTGTTTCTGTGAGACAGCAGTCATAATTTCTATTGCAGTTTGTTTTGTCTGCGATACATAAAAATATGCGTTTTGTAAAAGAAGAAATCTTAATCCAATGTCCACATTTTAGCTTTTGCTGCTGCTTTCAACCGCATTGCAGTTCAGTAGAGTTGAAATGTTTAGTTGGGTGCCTGTGAAGACCACAGCTTATGATGTACATCATTTTTCATACTCATCAAACCAGGAGTCAGGTTTGGTTTAAAAGGCATAGAAGCTATTGACTGTCAGCACCATGCAAACTTTTCCCAGACCCTCTCACGTCACTTTCGGACGTGTTACTTTGCATGTCAAATTTTTACTCATGATATGCTCTGATTTCAAAATAAACTTCCATCTTCACTCTTCACTACTGTGGGTTTAGGCAACAAAACTACTTGGTTAAGTTTAGGAAAATGACTTGAGTGGTTAAATTAAGTGCACTTGGAAAGTAAATTAACTCATGTTAAGTAAGTGCACAATATCATGATATATGGTATGTCACGACTAGACAACTACGTTACATTTAAAAAGCTAAATAATGACTTGTTGATTCACAAGGCACTCAAGCAGTTGTCTCCTGCCTCCTAGTGCCGACTTTCTCACTCTTTATGCTATGTAAACTGCTGATGATCATCTAATATTATCCAAAGTGGATTAATTACTGTACCTGAAAGGTCATGGTGTCTCGCTTAAGGGGTGCCTTATGCATCTATTTGAGACACCAAGGCGCCGAATGCATGATTCACTTTATTGCATGTGCAAACACAAATGAAATGTAGTGGACCCACGGACTCGAAACCACGTGCACTATAACATGCACTCTGTCAGCCCAACAAAAGGTGTGTTTGAACAGACACTGGGGGAACATCACGTTCTTCTCATGTCTTTATATGGCAAATAGTTGTAATAATGTTCTAAATGACATCTACTCAATGTTTAAGGTTAAAGCTGTCAAGCAAAACTCTTGTTGGACATTCCTCACTGACTTATGAATGATTTTCTCCCACCTCTTGTTACAGTGTTACACAAAGTGTTGTAGTGTAGTAGTGGTGTGATACTGCTTGCTTTGTTTCAGACTTGTCTTGCCGGTATTTAGGAGGAAATCTTACAATAGCTCACACTCTCACACACACATACAGCCACATGCTCAAATGCGTAAATGGCCCACAGATGCTCAACCCTTGGCTCCCCGATGAGGATATCCTGACGGCTGCCTGGTGGAGCTGCCAAATCTTCACAGAAACACAACAAAGAAATAATGCAGAGACAAGGTGCAGATGAGAACATTTTTCATGTTTAAAATACCTTTCCAGACAGTGAGATTGGGTTCGTTTCTAGTGGGGCCAAGATATTGTACTGTACATAATGTTATGTCTTGAGATGGAGCAGAGTGCTGTTCAGGGGGAATGTCTGCATGCATGCATGAACAAACTTAAAGGTTCATTCAGAAGTCATTCTTTAACTTCCATGGGCAGCCTACATTACAGCACTCACTTTTTAACAGGCTACAGGTTTTTACTTACCTACGTTACCTTCCCTCTCTCAGGAGATCTTTCCATAGCTGCTTGTGTTTTGTGAGCTAAATATTACATCATTTTTGGATTTTCACAGGCCTTGGTTCAAAGGGCTCCTGGGACTTGCAGGTAGCAACAGAGTCATTCCAATTTTGCCCAAAATAATGAACAGAACAGCAGCTGTAAATGTTTGATAAGCTCCATAATGTCCATTCAAAAAGCTCCTGAATAAGCACTGTTGTTGTGGTCAAACTGAAGCACTTTGGATTCACTAAACTTCACCTCACATCCTCTTATCAGCTTTGTATGCAAAATTCACCTAACGTTCTAACTCAGAAAAAAAGAATAATGACCACGGTTCTGCCACAAATACTGGCAAAATGAAACAATTAAAAAAATTTAATTTCAGTTTCCAGTAGGTTGATACCAACTCTCTCATGCCTGTGTGTTGAACATGGAGCTGGAGCCAGAAGGCGATTACTGTAGCTAAGACTGGAAGCAGGGGAAAAGTCTGACTCTGCCCAAAGTGAACAAATGAGCTTGTAACACTTAAAACTAGATAATTAGCAAGTTGTCATTGGATGCATCTGTGAACAAACAAAAACGTAAATGTGACAATTTGCGGCTTCATGGGAAGTTGCTAAAACCATTTCTTGGTGAACAACAGGCGAGTACAGCTGTACATAGCCAGTCAAGCTGTTACACCTCGCTTCTTATGCTACACTAAGTTAATCAAGCTAATGAAGGAAAACACACATTTCGCTGAGTCATTTTGCAGCTGATTTACCTGATTTACAGACTTGGGTATGATTTATTAAGAGAGCATGCATATTTTCCAGTTCAACCCCTGTGGTCCCTTTATCCTGCACTCCTATGTCTCCACATTCATAACAATGAGGATTAGCAGTGTTTTGATCTGAATCATTTCCCAAAACTTGTGCTTTGTATTTGCGCCAGTTCTAGAAGCTGGAACCTGACTGAACTAATAACAGGACTTAGTCATTAACTGTCACTGCACAGTGTGTGGTGTTTACTCTGTTTAGTGTTTGGTCAGTAAAGGAGCTGCAGATTTCATGAACTGAGAATGCATTGAGCAGATGTGCGTAAGGTGATGCGTTCAAAGCCAGTGAGGAGGGAGGCGAATGAGCGGCCCATTGTCTCACTGTTTCCCTTTTGACAGGAAATGTGTTTCCCTGTGGAAGACTGTGGTGTGCGTGTGTGAGTGTGTGTGTGCAGGCTGAGGTACCTCAGGATGCTTGCCAAGCATATTGATACACATGCAAGTAGAACACATGGGCACACACACTTATTCAGTCACACAAACACGTCCAAGGTAAACACCTTTCCCTTGGATATACAAAGTGCAGAGCACACACTCGTCACTGCATGCTTTATCTATCATCACGTCTACAGTATAAGTGATTGATCACAGGGATTCTGCACAGCTCTCCCAAAGCCAATTAATCAGCCCAGGCAATCTGCTCAGTCCTAACTCACTGAACCCAGTTCAGACATAAAGCACCTCCTGTCGATCCATCGGCATGTAACCTTGAGCCTGTCTGAACACCATAAAACCAGCAGGAACACTGATAAGATACTGCATGTGTACGTACAATATGCAGTCTGCAGTGTGCGGCACTCGGTGTTATAAGGGTTAAACAGGGCTAAATAGAAGAATTTTCTTGTCTCTAGAATATTTATTCATGAAAACACATCCACAAGTCAAAGTGTTTTCAGCTGTGGAGCTATTCCCACCTTGCTGTTACTTGTTTACACCATTCATTTTGGGTTTTTTCGATGTACAACAGGCCTATGTTTGATTTTATCATTTGGTGTCCACATGTGAAGGCTGGATCTGAATATTTGACTATTTAGATTTTCATTCAAGGAAGGCATTCAGTTTTGACTTTTAGGATTGTTAAATGTAGGCTATTTATGAAATGTAAAATATATTTTCTAAGCACATTGCTATATGCATTATATTTATGCTTAATGTGTAAATGTACACCTCTAACACATGTTGCAGCGCTATGCTGTCCAACTCAGACTGGAGACAAATTCGAATATTCTCACCCGAGACGTCCTCTCTGACAAATTGCTGACGTTTTGAAGGAAGGTATGAGTGACATTAGCTTGCATTGCTATCATCGCTTGGCCAACTTATTGTATTTCAGCTGCATGAAGGGCAACTTCATCACATGCCACTGCTGTCTCATATGTACGAAGCAGAAAATTGGGGTGTTATATTTTTACTGTCTTTGCCAGTAGTCAGTCCTGAACCTCTTTAGAAACAACATCATTCTGATGAAATTTTTTAAAAATGACAAATATCATCTGGATTTTGTAGAAATAAATAGTCCATTGTTCCCAAAAGGCTGCCAATATTCTGCACTTTCTGTTGTTAATTCATCTCATGAAAAGACCCACACCAACAATGGATTTGTCCTACAAACAAGAGTTGTGTGTGTGTGTGTAGTGAAGCCTGATCTTATTTGTCTGTCCCATAAAGCTCCATTGTTGTCCAAAATATATTAAAAACACATCAGTGAGCCACACTGTTGCACTGGGTGGCATGTTCACATTACCAAGAACACAAACTCACACACTGTAGTATATTTTGAGTCAGTCCCAAACACATCATCCTGCAGACTGTTAGACTCATTACTCGTTACACATGACTTTCCTCAGGGATTTACAACACCAGTCTTATCCTTCACTTCTGACCTCGGAGACTTGAGGATGACCTGTGACATTGACCTGCTTTTCTTATGAACACCTCTTATGGGGGGATCGCTGCTGCCTTATTAATTAAGACCTTATTAATTATATTCTTATCTTGGAACACCTTGTGGTGCGTTACCACATGCTTTACTGTGCCTGTTTCAGGTAGCATCTGCTCATTTTTAGCTGCTCAGGAGCCGTCCGAAGCCTCTGGCAGCCGCCACTGTAAATATGTGAGATCAAAGCAAACAAGCATGTTCTTGTTCTGCTAACAAAATCAACCGGTCTCAGTTAAGTAAACCTCAATAACAACAGTGCCTCCTGCATGTGTTTACATGTGGAAAGATGTTGCTAACAGCGGCTTCGTGCCCATATTTTGTGAAGTAGCTCATGAGCCGAACCAGCCGCGGCCTCCTGTACGCTATGTTTATGTCTGTGAGCAGCTGTCAAGGTAAATGCTTTCACAGTGGGACGGATCATATGGGACCAATTAGCTGTCACATCCCCCCCACCCCCCCAGATCTGTGCTTTCAGTGAACCCTCTCCCCCACAGTAATGCATGCACACACGGATGTGTATCCCTACGTCCTGCACATTACACTGCCACAGATGCATCATCACCTTCATTAGTTGCAACACTGTTAACAGTCTGCTTATGGAGAGTGAGTCAGCAACTTCTTGCATTTGCAACTTCAGATGCAGCGTCCGTCCTGGTGCGTCAGCAGGGGCCCGGCGGTTCACAATGAAAATCACGTGGACCTAAAAGGATGCCATTATGTTAGCTGTGATTATGCTGGCTCACCTCGTACTCTGTGCACACAAACCAGCCGTGGTTGAACAGTGCGTGGAGTCGGACAGTGTAGTGCAGGGATCATCAGAAGATATGAAGGACAGATCCTGTGGGTTTAAATTGGCGATGAGACGATCTCAGGGTGAGTTCGGGGTGTCCACTTTATCTCACCCCTTAGATTCAGTGGGAAAAAACAACCTGTCACCATGTATTTATACTGTAGGTAGCATCAACAACGTCAGCTGTTGACCCATTTGATAAGCTGTCAGAACAGAACGCACCAGCGAGTATGTTACATATGTACAATGTCAACAAGCAAAGCACACACCCCCGCGCAGGTAGAACCGCTGTGTGACATGCAGGCCTGTAGCAACCACTGAGGACACAAAGGCTATGTCCTGTGTTTCTTTGTCTCAAAATACTTGAAGAGAAGTTTACATTTTAGTTACACATGATAGGTGGATGTCTGTGTAGCTCACCCAGTAGAGCATGTGCTCTGTATGCTGAGGCCACAAGCCCCCCTCACCCTGCGCTCTCTCTGACCGTCTAATAAAGGCTGCAAAAAGCCCCAAAGTGTATTAAAAAGAAAATGACTGCTTTAATGAAACACTGGTGAGTACAACTGTCTCTACATGCATTATAGATGGACAAAAAAATGAATGATAGTGGAAAAATATAACAAATTTTCATATATTTTTAAAATCATAGTCTGTGTTTAAGATCACAGATTTATGGCATCAGTATTTGTGAAATCCTGGCTACAGTCCTGATGACAAGAAAAGCCTGCATTGTATATTATACGCCATACTTCATCATGGGGCCTCTGGAGCATGTGGAGGCTGATAAACTTACTGAAGAATGGTGAAACAGGCGTGACTTGATATGAACTGACCCTGAAAGCCCCTACTTGCAAAACAAATGCACCGACATGGTATTTGTCTGATGGCTCCAAATACGGCGACGTGCAAGTGGAGACGACACAGCTGCGTTTGTTTCTGTTCAGTTTTATTTGTAAATGCATCTTGGATAGAACAAAGAAAAAATATATATAATATATTTAAATGTACTGAAACGTTATGTACACATTTAGGGTTTACACTAGAAATCTGCACAACCACTGATTTGTTTTAAGATACGGTATCAGGAGAGTCTCTGTGTGTTTCCTGGATGCAGCGATGTACACTCCTGCATATTTACATACATTCATAGGATGCGATAAAACACCTGTGTTCACACAAGCATTAAAAATTCAAAAATTGAATGAAAGGAATGATGTACAATGTTGTGTACCCCTGCTTGTTGGCGCTTTTACGTACATGAAATATGCATGGACGGCATCGTCAACACCCCGACGTGTTCACAGCGGGGCGTGCTTCGCGTAGCACGCGGTGTGTGAGAGCGAGTCGAGAATTAGAAAGTGTGTCATGGCCTCGGAAGAGATGTTGTTGACTACGGTTCCCAGAAGCTCTCCTTCTGGTAGTTCAGCACCATGGTGTTTGTAGTGTGATGTCCACCGATGTCACCTCAATGTAACGTAACTGCCGGCTGAGGTCGAAGGCTGTCGGGGTGTCTCCAGTAACAGATAAAGCAGAGTTGAGGCAGATTTTGTGTCGAGTCGTCAGCAAAATAATATCTCAAAAAAAATAATGGCAGACTGAGACATTCAGTTCTGACACCTTCCAAACGTCACTTCACACCCCACCGAGATATGGGTCGCTGAAAAGTCGGATTTCCCAAACCGTTTGGCTCTCCAGTAAGGATTTGTGGTACAGTAAGGCCAGAAAAGCGAGACAAAAAGAAGATCAGCAAGTAGGTACGGATGACTTAGCTTAAAAAACGATGGACAAAGATCATTTAATACTCATCAGAAGGCCGATTCAACAATCGCTGTGCACTTAGCATCTTAGCTGTGTTTCACTTTTGCATTTCTCGTGTTGCTCTGTCGTGCTCCTCCTCCTCGTTGTCTTAGCAGGCTCACAAAGTTGCTGTAAAATGTGAACAGGAGTCCTGGTAGCTTATCGTGAGATTTCCCTTACTTTGCTCTGCAATCAGTAGTTCATGTCCACACATTATAACAGGTATCTGCCTGTGCCTCAACACAAAGTTGACTGATAAAGATATTCTGTCAATGAGCCGTGGTGCAAGGCAGCAAAAACTAGGACAAAGCTATCACAGAGACCTCACAGCGGAAACCTCTGTGGACCCCAGGAAGAGTAACTACAGCTCTGGTGGTAGCTAATGAGGCTACAAGAGAACTTCGATCTGACCTCCCAAACGTTGCATAAGATGAGGAATGTCCAAGACATTGGCAGCTTTCAGGAAGATAAAAGGCAGTTGTTTTTATCCAGGTAAAACGGACATGGAAGGCTATTACCGAAGCTATCACATAATCCAGACTGAATGAAAATAAGCTTATCTTATCTTCTGCTGTGGCAGGCGATAAGGACAGAACAAACATAAGGAGCACACCATACCAAAGCACCAACTGCAACAACAACCTTTAGCTGATTACAGGAAGGTAACTGTGTCAGTTCACTTTTGCACAATAAATTAGAACAATCACAGACTGCTGAAACGAAAAGCAAGGCGTGCTTCCGCTCACATATTCAAATTGGCTTGATGAAGGCGCAAACGTTTGTGCACACACCCGTACATTCACGCCCACATCTTGCTCCCGTGGCCTATGTCTACGCGTGAGAGCGAGATCTCAAGAGTTCCCCGATGGTGCCTGGCGATCCGAGCTGACGTCAGTTTGCTGAGCGAACTGTCCGGCTGCTTCGTGGAAAACGGTGGACTTTGATGTGTTTTGACAGGTGATCGCTGCGTGCGAACTTCTTCTCGCACACTGGACACTGGTAGGGCTTGACACCCGAGTGAGACCGCCGGTGTCGAGACAGCTCGTCCGACCGGGAAAACCTGGAAGGAAGCAAAAGGAGGAAATGTTTGACAAGGCGACAAAGACAAATGGAGGTGTGGATTTGACTTGAAAAAATTCATAAAACACTGAATCATGGCCAAATGACTCATGACTTCACTTATCTTGCCTTTGTCTTGGAATGACTTGATCTTTCTTTTCTAGATTAAAACGTATGTCAATAGAAAGAAAGCAGTGACTCAGCTGCTGTTACACTTTTAATCAGCCCAACAGTAGCCAACAGATACTATCAGATCACGCGGGAAGTCAAGTCAAGTCAACATAAAATATTCCCAGTCAACGTAAAATGACCACAAACAAGTCGTTCAAGTCATTTTATCCAAAGTATCAAGTCAAGTCACGGGTCTTCGGTTTCCAAATCGAGGCTCAAGTCATTTACATTCTGTCAAGTCAAGCTGCAGGTCATCAAAACAGTGACTCGAGCCGTATCTCTGGCAGCCAATACGAGGGAAAGCAGCACTTTATCACACATTAAAACAGGAAAGTAAGCAGATATTTTCATCATCCAGCTTAACTGGCATTTGACACCGTTCTCTGCTGGAGCTAATGAAGGTTTCTGGTCCAAGATTGGCCAAAAGACAAAATTCAAACTTGTGTGCTGTCTGATTAGTTAACCACATGGTGCCTGTACTTGGGCAAAGATCATTTATGGGAGTCATCACTCTGTAACATCCTCATATCGATCATGTATTTTTATAGTCCAAAAAGACCAACAGAGTGGTGAGTCTTCAGTGAAACAATCTTGCTGCATCATGTCAGTTTCAATTTGAAAGTAGCTTCTGAAAGGTAAGGTAGACTGCTGCTGTAATTTCAGCTAACTGCCAACATGTGTCAGATAGACAGGATTAGCTTGTCGTATCTTCTGCTGTTAATCTCAGTTTTTGGTTGGTTTGCAACAAAAAACTACCAACAACAGGCCTTTACTGATCTTTGAGTTTGAATAAGTTTCAACTTTTCTTGCAAATGTTGAAAGTTGAGGACACTTGGATTGAATTTGGGATTCAAAACTACAGTTGTAGATTCAGGTTTCAAAAAATACTATCTTCTATGTTCATCTGAAAACCATAAAAACATTTTTTTAAAGCATTTATTCTGTACTATTCATGAATTTGTGATACTAATTCTAAATTTACCTAAATTTCTAAATTTACTTGAACTTTTGACTTTATGGTCTTGACTTGAGACGTGACTTAGTATTTCATAGCCAAGACTGGAGACTCACTTTGGTCTTGCAAAACAGTGACACTGTCCCATCTGTGCACAAAATGAATGAGGGGAGAAAAAAACGTCCTAGTTTAGCAGTTTGTCTCAGGTGTGTGTGGTTTGGCAAAGACGATCAAACTCATCCAGAAACTATTCTTCTTGCTTCCTTTGAGCAAACAATGACAACAGTCTGTCAACAACATTTATCTTGAGAGTAAATATGTATTCAAAAGATATTTCAGTGCAGTACTTGCCAAGCATCTGCACGATGCAGTCACAAAAAAAGAGCAAGAATCTTGATCTTTCCGCCGCCCTCACGCTCTTATTTCATATTTAGATCCAGAAACTCCCTGCTTTCCCTCACATGTACACAGCGGCTGCCAGGGGGCCAGAAATCCTCTCACCGAGCACCGCAGCATAATTATCTGTCATGAGTAAGAACGCACGCATGTTGACGCTACGACTCTTTGGCCTGCGTCTCATTTGGATGAGTGGAACATGGCAGCGGGGTTAGCACGCGAGGCGTACGCCGCTCGGGCCGGAGCCATGGGGATGACAGCTGCGGGGCGTCGTCCCAGCAGCCCGAGCTCTCTGGAACTGACTGTCCCCGGGCCGGGCCTCTGCGTCGGCCCATTGTCGCTCTGCTGGCCTGACAAGATGATGGATCGATACGATCGCACCCTGTAATCAAGTAGCAACACGTAAAGAGCTGCAGTAAAAAACCTACTGTGCTCTCTGCCGTATGTAGACGCACGAGCTGAAGTAGTGCTGCTGCAGTGATGGACATGATGAAGTTACATGCAACATCTGACAGCAGTTTACGCAGGGAGACACGGCCAATAAAAACCAAAAGCACCACCCCAAACACCTATGCCGTGCTTGCTAGTAAAAACTGAAAGAAGCAGACTGAGTCGGCGCAGTGACTTGGGCCGATGGGAAGACCTTGACCTTCTTGTCAAGCTTTATCTTCTGACCAGGGGGAG
>JBCAUF010000061.1:2368448-2382466 GCA_038406115.1 Haemulon aurolineatum | reverse complement strand
CACTGAGTGTAAATATATTTTGGAAAATCCTGTAGAAAGAAAACTACAAGGCCCCTTTAAAATCTGAAAACGTCTGGGGAAAAAAGAAACGAGAGGACTGTGATTGCGAAGACGGGAGGTGATTGACAGACAGTTTCTCTGATATGCATATCACGTCTCCTGCTTGCTGCCTTCAAGTCACCTCAGATAGTTTCTGTTTGTATTCATGACATGCATACAAAAACAGCTGGCTTTCCATGATGGCACAAGATAAGTGACACATGAATATGAAACACGTGGAAATATGCAGATTTTATGTATGAGTGACATTATGTAAGGGTGCGCGTGAAGGCATGTGTTTGTGTGTGTACGAGTGCATGTGTGCATGATATGTTTGACACATATAGTACACAGTTGTGCAGAAGTAGATGCAAATGTGCGTGTCTCTTTGCGTGTGTGTGTATCTCTCACCGAGCCACCTGGTTGATTACAGGGGCGAAGTTGGTCGGCCCATACAGCTGAACAGTTCGCAGGCTCTGGAAGTAAGCCTCTAGTACACCCTCGATGCCCACGCAGTTTGGGTTTTCTGTGTTTGAGTTCTGCAAGAGAGAGAAACACTGAACCTTAAAAAGGAAACCGATATATGTTTTTTTTTTCGTCTTGTATTCAGTCTTACTGTCCAGCCACCACCAACATCTATCCAGCTCTGCTCGTGTAACAAATGCCTCTTATCAACGACCCCTCTGGTGTCAGAAACTTTCCACACATGAATCACGGAGTGTCAGAGTGCAGTTGGTCTACGGGGTTGAGTTGGGCCCACGACAAAGAGAGAGCTCAACGGCGTCCCAGAACCACCTCCTCTCTACCTGCACCCACACACTCAACAACAGCCCCGAGGCAAGCTAACATTGTTCACTGATGACTGGCCAGGGTGTACTTTAAAGCTGATTTAATTAAAACAACAGGAAACAGGGATAGTTAATTAGGGGGCGCACAGCATAACTTGCACAGGCCGGTTGAGAGGTTTGATGGTGGGATTTTCCAACACAAGCTGGAGGTTAATTGACACTAGACCAGTCAGCCTAGTTTCTTTTATGCTCTTCCTCACTTTATTAGAAACACTGCAGTTGGTATGTAATGGTTTAATGAGTGCCAAAAAAATATTACCCACATTATTACACCAGACGCCAGACTGCCTAAACTTTGGACAAAAGGCCTCATGGATTCATGTTGTTTACTCCAAATTCTGTAACCACTTCACATCTGGCTGCAAAAATTGAGACTGATCAGATCTGAGTGTGTACACCTTTGGGGAGCAGACAGACAGAGGCGTATAACCAACCCATGTTCTCAGCTTAAAACTGTCATATGTCACATGGGAATAAAATTAGTGTGTAATGTTTTTACCACAGATTTTCACTTCTGACACTTCTGTCTGTGAAAGAAGTTTCACTGTAAAAAAGGACAACTTAAAATATAAATGTCTGTAAGTAAGGTAATAACATAATGGACAGACATACAGACAATAATATGAAACAGTTACATTGATGCAATTGAGAATATTACACCAATATAAAAATGCAATACATTTTCCTCAAGCCTGTCAGCCCTGTATCATTAGACAAGCATGTGTTGATTCTGCAAGAGGCTTTGATCTCTTTGTTCTGTGAGAACGAAGATACATTTGACATTTCTCAGGTTGAAAACTTGGAAATAATTGACATCATCAAACTCTCTAGTGTCTCCGGATTTCTTTTCACTCCTTGACATAGTGTTCCAGCACCACACGTCCGTCCATTCATTCCCACAATACCTTCTCGACCCAGCCAAGTTATCAATTACGTGTTCTCGATCATTGCTTTTAAAAGCTGTGGGTTTATTCTGAAACACACTTGAGTTAGTCTCTCTGGAGAACAAAACCTTCTCCTTGATCAGAATCACATTCATGCTCTCTTGCTTTCATGTGTTACTTCATAGATGGTTTTTAATTCAATATGATGAACTTGAGGGCCACCGGAGGTCCACTGCTTCTTCTCACAAGGTCCTTCAGGCAAAATCAAATGACTTGTGGATTCAATAAAAATAATAGACCACAGCAGGAAACTTAAGATCCACTGTACACTACACCTGTCCAGACAGATACATTTAGGAACTAGCTGGCGAACACAATAACAGGAAATGATCCATGATATGCACCTTACAACACTCAAGCCAGTTTTAAATTTGAAGTCTTCTAAAGTCGTGAGTAATAATGTTTTTTTTTCTTTTTTAATCAAATACATACTTCATTCGCTGGTCATGGCGTGTCTGGAGCTGTCGCACCACCACCGTTAATGCAATGCTGCGTGTAGCTTGTCCATTTCTGCCATGCATCGCATATTATTGCATTTTTAGTAAGAACACTGGCATTTTGCAACGAGCAACATTTTGTTGTTTTCCATATGCACTTGAGACTCCAGACTTGAATAGATTTAGCTTCGACACAGCTTAAGTGTTTGTTTATCACAGTGAAGGTCCCCGGTGGCTCTGTTATGGTAAAGGCCAGATTTCCTTTGCACAGTATTACCCATATGCAGACTGTTGAGAAACATACTGCTACATATCACCACATCTCAAACCACATTTGCCATTTGCAAATCATCCAACAATGATGAGACATTATTAAAACACAATGTGTCTGTGTCTCCTCAGTGACATGATGCAGCAGCTCCTGACAGCTAATCGTGTTGTCTTTTTTTCAGAGGCAGGTTCACGCACACGCTCTGAGACTTTCTGCTATATCTCTCTCCAAGATTGCTTTTTAATTGTTTCCCCTGAGACTCAAGTTTTTGTCTAATAATATGGATTTCTTTAAAGCATCAGAAATTCGGGATTCGGGAGTCGGTGTTAATTAAGCACCAACACAGAAGAGCTCCACAGTAGAAGCTCCGAGTTAATCAGCGTCAAAGAGCGCTCATGAAAGACAAATATTTTATCTCCGGCCCTTGTAAAGTACAGACTGCTTTAAGGTACACCGACTGTTAATCCATTGCAAGTGAGACATATTTAAAATTGCATATGCTCACATATTCTTTATTAGGTGTTAATATATCAAGTGCTGCTGATTAATGCATCAGTCTGACCTGAGATGTGTGTAATTATCGAGGCGATGCTTCCCTTTCTCACTTTATAGACATTAGCAGGTTATTATCTGACTATACTCATGAGCCACCCTATGTGAGCCATATATCATGAGATGAGAGACTGAAGCTTTACATTTGATGGACTCTTTGTGTGCTCCGAGCTGCTCCCAAACAATAGGTACCTAATTGGAGTTGCCTTAGCATGACACAGCACCGGGATTTGTCACGCTGAGGTGAACTCTAATTTGGAGGGCTGATCGAGAGGCCGCTCGCGTGGAAAGGAGCAAAGTTACACAAAGTAATGAATGTCGACAAGCCAGATGCCGATGCTCTCGTCCGCCGCTGACATCTGACCGGGAAGGAGCAAGGAGGATCGTGGGATTGGAAACGACAGTTTCAGGTCAAAGACGAGCTCTCTCCAGTCCACTAATGAAAGAGTCATTGAGATGTTTACACCCAAATGAAAAGTCCTGGCCATATTATTATCTTAAAAAAACTTGGAAGCCTTGGAATGGCACCAAATATAAGACTCTCCATTTTTCATGTTTTTCTCCACCCACTTTTCCCCTCATTTCCACTGAACTAACTGTCCAGGGAGACAGTCGTAGGGAATCCAAGGATAAGTAATTGTTATTTCATTTTGCTGCTTTGCTAATTGCTATTGTTGCCGCCCTATTGGCTGACAACGCTAAGCTAAGCAGTGCATCATCAAAATGTCTCTCCGTGGTGCTGTCTGTCTGCGCCCTATTCTTTCTCCGTCACTCTCATACCATCAAATAGGCCGACTTCTTTTCTCTCGACGTGCGGCGTGATTCACAATGTTTTACTTCCTCCCACCTCTTGTTCTTTTCCTCTGCCTCAGTCATCCACTTCACAAGACTACTCCACAATGCCTACAGCTTGTGGGTTTATGTAACCTTTCCTTTCATTGACTTATAAGTTGTCCTCAGTTGAATTGCTGCATGAGGTTCAGTATACTGCGTCCTTGTTTGCATGAGCACACACAGAACAACATTCATCCATGGCATTTATTGTGGTCAGAAATTTCCAGGGAACCTTTTAGTTGACCTTAACAACAATGGTGTTTTACACATTTTATTTTTGTGTTACTGTAATCTATCATCAGTCATTATCAGCTATTACCTTCTACCTCTAGGTTGGGAGTGTCTCAATTAGATTGTGCTGCTGAAGAAAAGGTGTTAATTGAAAAGACTCAAGACTCACAGCAAATCTACTTGCAGCTGTGCATTTTTTTTGTTTTTTCATTTTATTTTCCCATTGCTTTTTTCTCTAAAGTCAGTGCCCATCACTAAGGGGTCTTGCACACTGGACATACAGTAGGCTACTGTTTCCTTCTTGCTCAGTGGTCTTTCATTTTTGCCTTGACAGTGCTTGAGTGAATTTTTCCTGGTCCAGCCTTGAAGAAAGTCCAACATAGATGGGCGCTCTATATCAACAGCCAGCGAGACCGTCTATCCGACAGATGGACACATTTCACACCCTGGCAGTGATTTAGTCAGAGTTGACACAAGTCAGACAGCCATAAATAAAGCCTTTTAAAAACAGCAAGTTCAAGTGGGCAAACTTGTTTCTCTGCCAGCAAAAATGTACTTGACATGTGAAAACAGATCATCAAGTGAAGTTTGTGTTAGGATCCAGTTCAAAAATTACCAATTCAACATTCAACATTCATTCATTCTACTTATAAAACTAAATTGTAACACAAAATGTAGCAGTAGTCATTGTGTGCATTATACTAATGGACTAATATAAGTCATGAAAAAGATTACTATCGGAGTGTGGAGGTCGTATTAAGAAGTCCAACAGCTTAAGGAAAGAAGCTGCTCTGTAGTCTGGTGCTCCGTCAGTGGATACTTTCCAGAAGGTAGCAGGGTGAACAGGCTGTGTTTGGTCTTTAGGTTTCCTAAACATTTTGTGAATGTCACAAAATGTCTTGTACTTGTATCTAAAGAGAGACAACCAAATTACATTCTCTCTCTCTCTGTCAGTGTCTTTCAGTGTTTCTTACCAGTGGGAAGGCGTGGGAGATCTTGCCATCCGGGGGAAGTTTAGCTCCGAAGCCATATGCTGGAAAGAGTTTGTCACTGTCATAGTCCTGGATGATCTCCCCCACAGCCTTCAGAGCCATGGCGTACGCATTCATCTGGTACGGACTCATGTAGTGCAGTGAGGTGGGTTGGGACGGGTTACCTGGAGAGAGAATCACCACCACCCCCAACACACAAACACACACAGACACAATGCAAGGTTATTACAGTAATAAATAAGTCAACTGCGGGACACTTGAGCAACTTTCCACCAACTGAGCCTTTAATGTCATTGCCACCTGTTGGTAACAAGGGTTGCAATAATGATGTCTTATCGTGTTTGTTTTGAGGTGTCATGTTTTGTTTAAAATAAATTAAAAAAAAGTCTTTACAAAATACTGCTTTACTGCTCATTTGGAAATATAGATAGTAAAAACCAATTGCCTTATTTGTAAGAAATTACATCAGTACACTATCACAAACACAAGAGTTTTTTTCCTAATTAAAAATAAAATCTGTCATATGTGCAGTGACTCATATCATATCATATTTTGCAGAAATATTATAAGGGGACTAGCCCAAATGTTGTATAAAAGATTTGGACTGAACAACAGATGTGTGGACATTTCCCGCATGCACAAAGATGTAATGCTGTCCTACCGTTGGATGCTGTGAAGTCTATGGCCACAGTGAAATTGAGTTGTGTCCTGGTGGGAGATTGAGCACATCAGCATCATTCGAAACAAAGATGTTAGTAATGTGACAGTATCTCCAGATGGGAACTCATTTACAGCTGTTCAGGCTAGACTGAAAATCTCATCAATGGCTCACTGCTGTCACTTATGAAGCACAAGGCAGGGGATCTACACCATCATTCAAACAATACAAGTCCATTAAAGGAGAAGTTTCGTTTTTTTCAACCTGGTCCTCATTTCCAGCATTGGGTACGTAGATCTACTTACCCATAAAGGTTTGGTGTAACTTGGAGTTCTTCAGACGCTTTTAGATCCACACGTGATCAGTGTATATCCATAGCACGGGCGATTAGGGCATCCACAATGCAGCCTCTAAATAAGGCATTACCTGCCAAGAAACTCACTTATTTAAAATAAATCACCAGTACTATTCCGCGGTGAGTTCAGCGTTGCCGTGTTGTTTACAACCGAGCGCTCCTTGTTTTCTTCCGGGTCTTAGCGCATGCTGCATTCATTTGCACTCGGAACTCAGAAAGATCTGATTCCTCTCTCTCAGGTAGCTGATTAACTTCCCTAGCAGTGCTTTTTGATGCTTGAAAGACATCCAAACAACCATCACCTTACTGTGGCCGGCCAGGTTTTTCGAGGTTATGCAATTAAACGCATTTACCTCGGAAGTCAGAATTTCCGAGTGCAATCGAAAGCACCTGTACTCGCATGGGAATAGTGCTGGTGATTCATATTAAATAATGCCTTATTTAGAGCCTGTATTGTAGATGCCCCAATCTCTTGCATTACATGGATATACGCCAATCACCTGTGGATCTAAAAGCGTCCGAAGGACTCCAAGTTACACCCAACCTTTATGAGTGAGTAGATCCATGTACCCCATGCTGGAAATAAGGTCCAGGTTGAAAAAATGAAACTTCTCCTTTAACAGCACTTTCAAATTCAGGTGCTGAAATCCACTGTTTTGTGCTGATATTCAAGTCAGCCTTTATATGTGACTCATGCTGAAGACTTGGTGTCGGTTTTATTCATATTACCCAAAAAACATACTGCATTCTGTACAATGCTTTAATTTAAGATTTAATTCCAGTGAAATTGCCACATTTAGCAGCTTCACTCATGGGGACAAAGTACATCTGCAATTTTCAGTTCAACGTCAGTGAGCTTGATATGCAAATGGAAGTATTTAACTTTGAGAGGACCGAGTCCAAAATGGAGAAAGCCACATGTAGCTTATTATCCCTACTGCCCCCATTTTCTTTTATATAATCTCCTGAATGTGAGTAAAAAATGTTTGCTAACTGATGTGAGTAAGCCTGTTAGCTCGGGTGGCTTCATTTCACCTCTTCAACTTTTTATTGAACAAAAGTGATAACAAGATGTACAGTGGTGAAACAGAGCAGTGGAGAGAAAGTAGAGATAATGTTTGGGGGCTATTTTGAATGACAGAATACAGTGCTAGTCCAACCAGCTAGCGTCTTAGGTGTGAGCTCCCAGTTACAGCAGTTCACCAAGTAGACCTGAGAATGGGCAAGTCACTATCCACAGTTCCATCTAATTATTGAGCAACTTTGATGCAAACTTGCATGGCAATATATGGCTGCAATATACAGAGTAGAAGAAGTGAAGACTGGAAACCGGAAGCTAAACCAGCCAATAAACCTCAAAGGAGAAGAAAAAGAAACAGTCATCTTGGTCATCTATGGTAAAGAAATTACTAGACAAGACAGCTTCTTTGGAAAAGGTGTTTTTATCTCCCATTAAGCATGCTTAAAAAAAAGAAGTTAATGTGCACAGTAGCTTCTTTTTATTTCTTCAAAAAGCCAAAACCCACCAAGTGAGAAATCATTTTTACAAAATTGAGGAAGTTCTTTTGAATTTTTGCCATTTCCATCAATCTTGTCTAATGCATTACTTCAAAATGTTCATAAAAATATGTTGGTGGAAACACAGCTACTAAGACTTACGAATCAAGAACCAAATATTGACATCTAAAGACACACTCTTTGGCCTGAGGACAAACAAAACCTATGGTATCTCCTTCATTGACTTCCCATCTAGACACTGATAACGCACAAGAGGCTGAGCTCTTACCCTCCTCTGATGAAGTCGACAAACGTGTATTCTGACTCCACTTTGAAAGACAGCAGAGTAACCTTGAAGGCAGAGAGTGAAAGGGAAAAGAGGGAGGTAGACACAAACAGGAAGAGTGCAGAGGGCAGAGACTGATCAGAAGGAGGATCATGGCGTACACCATCCATTTACTGCTCTGATGTGTCACTGCTGCTATGAGTCACTCAATTTGATGGGTGGCTCGACAGTGTGGGTATGTGGTATAAATGGCGGTTTTTGGGGGTTTTGTTGTCGCCTTCTTTTTAAATAACTTCATTTATCCAGTTGGGAGTGCGATCTCAAAATTGTTGCATTTCCTCTTATCTCAGGGAACTTTCTGGCGACTGGTGCATATTTTGCATATTGCCTTTCCTGTACTGGCTGGACCTCCCTTCTTATTTATTTGAAGGTAGAAATGTTTCCAACTGGCAAAGTTATATTAAGTTTTGCAATCAGAGCAGCTTGCTGTGGGCCTGTCAATACTATTGCAATATTGTGGTTGCAACAGCCCTACATGACACACATGACAGCTATAACACACTTCAGCAGGTCTTACCGTCCCTGAATTGACGTACTTCTTCTTCTTGCCCTTCTTTTTTGGATTCAAAACCTTGAAAAAGACAAGAAACGAGAAGAGTATGATTGAACAAAGGCACCTTAGTGGAAATATGTGCTCAGTGCATGTCTGAGCTCATGTGGGTGGATAATATTGTCCACAGATGAGTGCTGGAATTTATGAGACTACAAGAAATATTACTGAAATGAATCATATATGACACTGTTATGGAACTATTTGTTATGGTTTTGGATTTTGTGTGTTCTGTTTCCTATTTTATTTTGTGGTGTTTTTACTCATGTGGTGTTTCTTTGCTTGCTTCCTGTCTTTCTTTTTCCCACCTGTTTGATTGCCCGTACCTGCCCTCATGTGCCACACTTGTGTCCTGTTGTCTCGTTTGTCCTTCCCTGCCTCCTGGTGTTTTTCTCCACCAATCAGTGTTTTCCTGTCGCCCATCACCTGAGCCTCTTTTCCCTCTCTCCACCTGTTCCTCGTCTCCTTGTCTGTGACTGTATTTAAGTCCTGTTTTCTGTTCAGTCTTTGATGAGTTATTTGTCTTTGTATTTTTAGTCTTCCAGTGCAAGTTGTGTTCTTGTCTGGTCATGAGATCTTCTCTAGTCTTGTTGAGTTTTTCCCAGTCTTTTAGTTTGATAGTCTTTTCTATTTTGTCTTGCATTTCAGTTTTCTTTTGAATTTTGTCTTCCTTTGATTTTGGAATATTCTTGTTCCCATTTTGGATCAATAAACTGTGCTTCATTCAAGTGCTCTAAGCCTGTTTTTCTGCATTCTGGGTCTAGCTGCTTCGCCACCCCCAAACCCTGACACTATTGATGTTGTTGCAAGTTCCCAGAACATTGTTAAATTTTTTGATATCCCTCACACTTTCAGGAAAATAAAAGTTTTGTAGAGACTCTTTCTTTTAAATTATTTGTGGGTTGAAGTTGTTGAACTTCTCTTATCTTACCTCGTAGACATTGAACTGGCTTTGGCCTCTGGATAGTTCTCTGTAGCTGGTGGTGAACTCTCCAATAAAGTCGTGACTGGAAAAAAAGATACTCCATCAGTATGATGGTAACTTCCTATCTGCAATAACAAAGTATGACAATTGTAAAGTAAAAAGCTTTTTTGAATAAAGGATAAATCAAATTGCGATAAAGCTGCATTAGTAGACTCTCATTCTGTCGCTTTTGACAACAAAAGAAGCTGAAAATACATTTTCCCATTGTTATTATAAAGTTAATTTATAATGTTTGCCTATTGACATATCCAGGTAGTACAGAGTAACATTAACATTTTTGGAGTCATTTTTCCAACCAATGATCAAATGTCACTCAGTCCTAATTTTTGAGGCAGGGTAACTCACTCATGGTGTTGATGGTTAGGTTCATGCTAAACATTGGCACTGTCACTGAAAAAATAGATAAAACTTACATTTGTTCTGTTAGGCAATTACAGTTAAGACCAACTCAGTATACAAGTGGAAAAACAAACATCAATGACTATAGATATACTACATTTTTAGCTAAAGTGAACTTCAGTTTGACATTAATTGGGACACCTGACAGATTTACACTCTCTATTTTGAGCATATTAAAGGTGATCTTTTTATCTAAATGCGTTTGATTTTGCATGTGATTTCACTCCTTCCTCAGCGCACTTGATCTGTGCCAGAATGAAAGGAAAGAAGGTTGTCGTGAGTTCAACACATTTTCATGTGAGCATGAAAAAAATCTCCTCCGGCATCGTCATACTCGTAAATATCAACTGCCTCCATGCCCTCAGATCATCTGTGCATCTCGATATATCACCACCTGAAGCTGTGCGTGACACCAGCGCTGCCTGTGTAATGCTGGTATTTAGAGGGGAATCCTCAAGGAGCAAACAATGAGTTCAATTCCCAGTGGGAGAGAAGGACGATGAAATATGACAAGGAGGGGGAAGAGGATCCGCCCTCCTCCTCTTCCCTCTTATATTTTGTAGACTGTGTCACTTGTTCCCTGAGCATTAAATATATCACTGTAACATGCCTGTTCAACATTTACATTTTAAATGACTGATTAGTTTTTAATAAGATGTTCTTGCTCAAGTGGTTACACAGTTTCACATATATAGTATGTTTTATACATTGTGTGCCATTCCACCACCTGCCTGGAAGACCAGACACAGTCTCATCTGTGGGGGTCAAGTGGGATTTTTAAATGCAACACATTTTTAACAAACTCCTTGAAATCAAGATTCTAGTTGATGTAATTTGCAACTGTACATGTCTGTCCTCTCTTCTAAAGCCTTTCACAAGTGTTTGGCTGCTCCATCAATAATTAAGCTCACTGAGTATTAGCTATACTTTTCTTTGCTGAATTTTGTCTCCTAGTGTAACTGTAGAATAGAAAAGTGTTTGGGGTAACCTGATGAATCAAGCTGCATTTTCCGCCATCTTGTCACGCCTCCTCTGCGTCTCCTAATAGACATCCAAGTTACCCATTGGCCTCAGTAACAGACCATCCCATGTCTCAAAATGTGCCGCTCATAGGAAACATCTCACCACTAAAACTACAAAATTACTTAGTTAAGTTTAGGCAGCACATCATGTAACATAGCATCATCTAACAACGTGTCAACTCATGTAGCTGTCATGCAAACGATGGAACATGTGTGACATGGTTTAGTTGTGGTTTTACACAGGTCTCAAACTGTTTCCCTGGTGAAAGTGCTGTGTTTGCCTCCAGGTGTGGAATTTTTAGCTGTTTACACAGCGTGCATTGCTCTGATTGGCTAATATTAAAGCTGACAGTTGAAAGTCCAGTGCATCTCATACTGAAGCCAAAGGGCGCCTTTTGCGACGGTACCTGAAGTCGAGGGCTCCTGACAACATGGCGGTTTCTGAAGCCGCGGGAGTGAAAACGGGCTGGATGAATGGGAACCCATTCAGACATGCAGTCCTAATTGAAAGCCTGTATGTAAGACCCCAGGAGCTAAATGGACCATTGTAATGTGAGGTGAGACTAGATATGACTGACTGGATTGGTCAGAGGAGTGTGTTGTCTATTCCAAGCCACCTGCCTTAATTTTGTACTAATGCTCAGATCAATAAGTGCAGTTATCGAGGAGCACTGCTCTAGTGTCTCTCAGGGACTCTCTGATTTATTCTGTTTATCACTTAATCCCATCTGAATGATTTTACTCGGTATTTTCTGTGTTAATCAGCGTTTGGTCGGCTCATTCGCTGTCTTCCTGAGTTTGACGGATGGCTGTTTGGTCTCTCTGAGTTCAGTGGACGGACTGAGGATGTTCAGTGGAGCTCAAGCATTTTGCCTCTTGCCCCTGACAGAAACACCAATAGTGTTCACATAGCGTGTTCTTCGCTGGCCGCATTAGCTATAGTTACGTCTGCATTCAGAAATCACTTTACTTCACACTTTGTGCCTTAATGTGATGATGGGGCTTCTGTAGTGCGGTGTGCAGCTTTCATTAAGGTAACTGTTGACTGTGACTGTAGGCTGACTGCCGGCTAAACCACAATGTCAAAAAATCACAAAAGTAACATAATAAGTACGCTAACTGATTCAAATTTCCAAGTAACATGCCCAACACTGGTAATATGAAGGTGAAAAACATCTCTGACTAACTGCTCTTTGTTTGTCCACTTGTGAAGCACTCGTCTCCAATGTACAGTATTCATTAACTGCACATTTCATACTGGAATTTTCATCATTTGTGTTTCCACATCTACAGAACGCCCTGGACATATTGTCTTTTGAAAAACCTGTAAAAGTATAAAAAGTGAGATGCCACAGCAGTACATCTGCCTGCAGTATACCTACAACACCAAAGTGAAATGTAAATTATCTGGTCCAAACACTGGGTTTTATCTTCTCTGTGTGTGAGACAGCACACTCCTGTCTGCATTCTGTCGGAGAATGATTACATGGGAGTTTCTTTTGACACAACTGTGTCCTTGTTTTAAAGTTAAAGCCTGAGATCTCTGATAATGGCCTGTTGTCAAACTAAAAGTTCCTCACTGTGATGGAAAACTGATTCGTCTGTCAAACTCTGAAAAAGCAGCTGACTGTGAAGATATGCAACTGAAGATTCCTGATGACTGTCAGGCTGATACACTTTGCTGGAACAGTGCAAGGCAAACATTTACCTTTGGTTTCCTCCTATCTTTCACATTGCAGGAGAAGGATTTGGAAATCTGGGACTGGGGATTTATAAAAAAAAATACAAGAGTTTCAAATTAATCCTAACTGAAATTTATGGACAGCGGTAACACAAGGCCAGACAGCCTGAAAACCCCACATGAGATTTCCAATTAAGCCCACGTGTCTGTGGGAGGAGCCCCCACAGTACAGCTCAGTACAGTGGTCAGCGCTCATAAACCCTGACCTCATGTCCACTCGGCTGCAACCTTTCGCCGGCAAGTTGTTTTTGATTTATCACCCAGCTCGCGCCAGGCAGGTGAAGCCCTCCATCTGCTCTAATACCTAATAATTTGACCGAAAGAACTGCCCCCACACAGGACAAGGTGTGACATTTGAGGGATTCAATCTGGAGTTGGAAATGAATAAAGGGATAGAAAAAAAAGAGTAAAAAAAAAGAGAGAGAGAGAGATAGCAAGAGAGAGAACTTACCTCCCGTCTCTGTCCCAGTCGTAAACGTCCACCTTGACCGTCCTGGAAGGGGGTGAGAGAGACAGAGGTGAGATACGCAGAGAGGAGAGACGGTGTGAGGATGAGAAAGGGTGTGCGAGAGAGACGGAGGAACAGAAAGTACTTCACATCAAAGGATGGCAGCATTTTAAAAGCAGCACCAACCAGTGAAAAACGATGCCTATTACAAATAAGGGATTATTAATGTCAGATTACAACAGATTAATGACAGGGCCTGACATTAAAGAGGATTTTAAGGGAATATACCAGTATTTACCGTGCTGATCCTTATGCCAACACAAACACATTATATTGTTGTATAATGTATAACCCTGAGTGGATTGTATACGTCACTGACTCTGGATACACTCGATGATAATAAATTGCATGCTCTTTGTCTCTTTGTCTAGGGCAATAACAACATGAAATCAATTTATCAAGTGCAGTATGCACAGTAGAATACACCAGACATCTTGATTAGATATTAACTACAGCCTCAGAGACCAACCAGTGCACCTGTGTTTGGTAATTTCCTACACTAGATTTTGGCCCCAAATAAAGTAGGCCTAATAATGCAGGGCCACAATTAAGGTCTTAACCATTTCAGTTCACAGTGTGCGTCACTGGACGAGATTCACACACAAGTCTGCAAATAGTCACATTAAAACAATGTGGCAGACATTAAGCAAACCACTGTCCAGACAATTTCCCAAAACATCTGGTCACCGTTCACTGTTTGCAGTATTTTCAGAGGTGGATTAATCTACATTTAGTTAGTTGTGAATCAGGACAGTGTACACTGGATTGAGTAAAAGGAAATGCAGCGTTTTCATTGGTCATGAAGGAAC
>JBCAUF010000061.1:2310169-2322564 GCA_038406115.1 Haemulon aurolineatum | reverse complement strand
GAATCGAGGGTCTAAGGACAGAGGGTGTCACTCACTGTACAGATTGTAAAGCCCTCTGAGGCAAACGTGTTTTGTGAATTTGGGCTATACAAATAAAATTTGATTTGATTTGATTTGATTTGATTAAATGAAAGTGAAATTCTTTGGAATGAAGGAAGTCAGCTGCTTCATGAGCTTTTTGTCGATTTGCATATATATATATATATATATATATATCCCCTACTTTGAATAAACAATGAATATGATTATGCTATTTGGTTCGCTGTCACCTGTTCCTGGATGTTGACCTGTCCTGACCTGCTGTCTGACTGCTCTGACCTGCCCTGTCCTGTGTGTTTGTCTGCATTTGGGTCCTCCTCCCTTTGTTGATAGAATGCGTGATTCTGTTTTAGAAAACTTTTCTGAATAAATGCATTCACTGTATGAATACACATCTAACATACAGCCTCGTTCACACAAGTCCGTCTTGGTTTTAGAATATTTCAAATGAAAAATAAGCTTTTCTGTTCCACTCTGTTTCCATTTGTCATTTTTGAGTACTGTGGATGAACACCACATATGTTTATCCTTCAAATTTAAAATATTTTTTTATATTTCCAAAAGCATGTTAAGGACATATGAATGAGCACTTCTTTGACATCTGTTTATGGTGACAAATCCATAGAAGCAGATAAAGGTTTCTGGCACAAGCTTATCTTCTACCAAGGTGCACAGAGAAAAGAAGGAAAGAGGTCTCAAGAGGTCAAAACTTTGCTTTGCTTATTCCAGCTCTGACAGTCACCTACTCCAATTTTTCCCATTTTTGTTTTTGAACTCTCATGTTGCTAATATGCTTGACTGCATATTTATTAGTTGCTATGATCATTTTGATATAGCATAAAAAACTAAAATGAAATCTTGTGCCAACCTTCACCTGCTCTCAAGGCACTTTTGATGGCTGCTGCTGTGGACACACCACGTCTTTGAGCCATGTTGCATCATTTGCCGCACACACTGGACTTGACACACAGACAGAAGGCGTCAAGGTACAGTAGCTGGAGGTGCCCCTCTGGTGAGCAGTGAATGTGACACCAGGCAGCGAAGTATGGCCGTGGTGATTCATAGCATGTCAGAGAAGCTGCTGTATGAGCTTCCAAAGGCATACCAGTGTTGCTGTGCACTTAAAGAGAAGATCGCATCAGTGTTCTGTGCCGCATCTGACCCGCACTTAGCCTTGAAAACGCATTTATGGTCATTGTTCTCAACCTGCAGTCTGTAAGAGCGATGTAGCGGTTTGTACTCTGGTCGTGTTGTATCTCCATCTTCAGGGAGATCACTGTTTTGCGTTGGCTGACTGCGATTTGCACATCATTGTTGAAAAACGGTGACCCACAAGTTCTTGTTGCACAGGGTGAAATAAACGGTGCGACATGACCGTACATCTGAACAGCAGTATCTCACTACATGGATTTGCAATATATATTTAGCACAAAACTTCTGAAATGCTAATGAAAATGATGTGATTAAGTCATGTGTCTCTGACATCTGCTCACGCTGTGTGTGTGCTGTACTTACGAGAGGGTCCTCTCCAGCCTGCTGCCAGTTGAACCGATGATCTCGCCCAACGTGCAGAACATCTGACCCAGGAAGTCCTTCACAGAGGAGACCGGCACTGGTTCACTCTAACATGCTCCCTCCCTCACGCACATGCTCATTACTCACTCAATTATTAGTGTTTTTCAATTTTAACCAAATTTCCAGAGAATCAGCAAAAAAAATATGGTAATCAATGTGCATTTTCATCAACCTGTTAAGCAAATATAAGGAGACATTCATGATAATTAGTGAAAGATTCCCAAATGTATTTGGTGACATGACCACAAAAACATTCTCCGAAAAATTATCTTTTAATGAACTCAAAAATATGCATCATTGTATGCACAAAAATGTAAAAAAAAAAAAAAAAAAGCATCTGTGATACCCACACATCTTAAATATTTTAAATACATACAGTTAGGCCCATAAATATTTGGAAAGTGACACAATTTTCAGAATTTTGGTTCTGTGCACCACCAAGATGGATTTGAAATGAGACAAGTGAGATGCAATTGAAGTGCAGACCTTCAGGTTTAAATCAAGGGGTTGAACAAAAATATCTTACTTTTTAATACAATATATATAATATATAATATAGGTATATATATAATATACTTTTTAAGTCTCCTCATGTCAGGGGCTCAAAAGTAAATGGACAAATTACATTACCATCAAAAAACTGTTCATTTATAATAACTTGTTGAGACTTTTTAGCAGACAATCACTGCCTGAAGTGTGGAACCCATGGACATCACCAGACACTGAGCTTCCTCCTAAATGATGCTTTGCCAGGCCTTTAATGCAGCTGTCTTCAGTTGTTGCTTGTTTGTGGGTCTTTCTGCCCTAAGTTTTGTCTTTAGGAAGTGTATGCTTGATCAGGTTGAGATCTGGTGATTGACACGGCCATTGAAGAATATTTTCACTTATTTGCCTTAAAAAATTGCTGGATTGCTTTCACAGTACATTTTAGCTAACTGTCCATCTGTACTGTGAAGTGCAGCGCAGCCATATTGATAGGCCTACCTCCCGGAGAGTGTTCTACACTTGGTTGGATGTTGTGAAGGGTTTTTCATCACCATAGAAATGATCCTGAAATCATCCGCCGCTGTTGTCCTCAGTGGACGTCTCGGCCTTCTTGTGTTGCTGAGCTCACCAGTGCATTTGTGTTTTTTTCAGAATGCACCAGACTGTTGATTTTATCACTCTTACTGTGCTTGTTATCTCTCTGGTGGATTTTCTCTGTTTGTGTAGCCTAAGGATTGCCTGTTCCACCTGCATTGAAAGCTCTTTTGGTCGCATGTTGTGGGTTCACGGCAAAAGCTTCCAAATGCAAACACCACACCTGGAATTAACTCCAGGCCTTTTAGCTGCTTAAATGATAATGAAATAACAAAGGATTTTCACACACCTCACCATGAAATAGCTTTTGAGTCAATTGTCCAAATTACTTTTGGTCCCTTTTAAAAGACGGAGGAACAAACTGAAGAGTTATAATTCCTAAACCCTTCCTCCAACTCAGGTTTGGGTTCCTTCAAATCAAAGCTGAGTGTGCACTTTATGTCCATATTCATTTTATAACTGTAATTTGAATATGTGTGGGTTAACAGGTAAAATAACAAAACTTCTGTCAGTGTCCAAATATATATGGACCTAACTGTAGTATGTAAGCCAGTCATATTAGTGTAGATCACATCAGAAACACATTTGTGAACCTTCTATTTTTACATGTGGATTTTTTTTTTTTTGGACATTTATATCCACCATTAAATATTTCCATGTGCAATGAAAAATCGTTTTTGTGGAGAGTCATGTACTTCACAATATACATGTGTTATCTTACAATATTAATCCTGAGACCCATTTGATCTCCCAATTCAAGTGTCAAAATTTTACTTGAAATATTTCACCTTTTTCTTGTTTGTTTGTTTTCTTTTTTGTAAATTTGTCATTTCCACTCGGGTGTTTTTATGTGAAAATTGAAAATGTGCTCTCAAACTCACACACAGTTATTATTTTACTTACTCATTCAGTGACTCACTCTAACACCTATGACTTTAAAATTAAAACCAGTGACGGAGTGTCGGAGTGACAGTTAAATGCACTTATAACACAAAACATAACAATGATATTACATAATTATAATAACACTTTCCAATCCAACACAATTTAACTTCTTGTAAAACTTTAAATTTTCATTCAGTTTATTGTAAATCATAATTATTTACAAGAGTTTGTGTTCAAGGAAGTTAGGGAGGTTGTCACTAAAATGTCTCAAGGAAATTTAATTGAATGCATCTGGACTTTGTTATATGCATTTGTCTTTGTCACCTCCTCATTCAAGAGGTTCATCAGTTCATGCTCGTCTGACTAGGCTGGACTAGTCCGAAGGACTACAAAGCCACTTGGATAAGAGGTGAAACGTTTTCAAAGATGTATAACCAAGTCCAGCTGTGTTCGATTCAATTTCTTTGTGATAACTATGACCTGGATGAATGAGAATATTCACAGGCTTGTCACTAAAATGCATTCAAATGAGCATTGACATAATATTTTTGGGGGGGATTTTGGGATTACAGTCGTAGTCTCAGAGATGAGCAGATCCACTCACAATAAAGCCCAGATGGTGTATTTTCTGTGGAACAGTGTGACTCCCTCCATTGTTATATGAACCGGTTAAGCAGTGACAGGAACACCACTAAAGGTCATCCAGCTGTATGTTTAATTCATGCTCAGACCTCAGATCAGTGCAGGAAATGTCCAGCAGATAACGGGTGAAGTGAAATAAAGGGATACAGTGTGGCCTACCTTCTGCTCATCCAGACGGGTAGGCAGTAAGGAAAGGCAGACACAAGTTAGAGGAAAAGCTGAAAAGAGACAATGAAAACACCTCAACTTGATAATAAAATGTTATGCTATGTACTGTCTATAAACATGAATTAATGTGAGTACCTTATGGTAGGCTACACTTTCTACTTTGTAGCTACTGTACTGTGGCAGCTTTTGTTTTCATTCGAAATTCAATTCAATTAATTCCATTTCAGGTCAGTTTAAATTAAAATACTCCAGAGTGTAGTTTATGGAGCGTTGCAAACTGATAAAACTGCAGCAGAAGACTGCCGGATGATGCAAAAATAACACTGAATACATGAATAAACAGTCAAATAAAATTGTTAAATAATAAAATAAATAGAGAGTAAAAAGAAATTTAAAGCTTCACGATTCTCCCTTCCATGTATCTGTTTTTGGCCTTGGCACACAGTAGCTAGCATTTTCAATTTTCCAAATGCTTAAAGGATAATCATGGGTGGCTGAGATGTGTCCATGTAATGGCATCAGGCACTGAAAAGGCTGTAGCTATCAGTGAGTTAACGTTAGCTAGCCACACAGTCCTTTTCATGTCACGATTAGGAAAACTGTGTAATACGGTGAGAGATGTTTGGCAGAGAAAATAATCTATGAAATATAATAATAAATAGTTGAAAATGAAAGCAGCTAAAAGAGAGAGTTTCATTACAACCATGAAGCTTTATTGCTTCATCCTGATTTCTTTTTTTTTTTGACCACCTCCTGCCAAGTTCACATGGGGTCATATTTTAACAGGATGCCTCAAAGGTTGCTTACATGCTTCGAAAGGTTGGAGCTCCTGGTATCCACATTGTACCTGCAATTAAACAAAAAACGTAGAGATCAGACATACGTACAGTAATGCAGCAAACATCCAAATAGAAAAAGCAGAGAGAGAAGAAAAAAAGAAAAAATCCCCCAGTGGATGTCATCTGACAAGCAACACGTGGCAAAATGACAGCCCACCTGAGAATACAAGGATGGAAATCATGCATGCCAATTAAACCATTTGCATGGTATACATAGGAGGGATAGACAATATACATGGGTGATGAAAAATAAATTAATGGATCTGGAGCAGCACTGCAAACAATGAACTCTGGTATGAGGGTTCAGACTAAAGTCACTTCCCCCCCGGCAGATGTGTTCACGGTTTCCCCGAGCTCTTCCTCTTACAAGCCATCACTGGGAGGAGTTTTTTTTTTTTTTTTGAAAAGGACTCAGTTCATGTTTGACAAAGGAAATCCACTCGTGTGTCAGATAACATTACGCAGAGATCATATATTCTTCATCTCCTCATCTCTCTCCGGATCGCTCTGTCTCCCTCTCTGCCCGGCTCGTTTGCTGTCAGCGCCTCTCTGAAGTCTACAGGAAGGATGAAGGATGACATTGAGCTCTGCAGAAAAGCAGCTACTGTCTTCTTACCTGGTTTATCATCTCAGTTATAGAGCCACATATTTAACCTGGCAGTAATTAAGATCCTCACTCCTGCAGGAGTTTCAAGGCTGCTGGAAGTAGATGGGGATAGAAATACATAAAGAGGCTTTAAAAGGAATTCCTTATTGACTCGGGGGGGCGGGGGGGGGACAGCACTGACTACTGTACTGAACCACTTATTTCAACTTCATTATAGAGATGCACAGTACATATCCGTGGTGTTTGGCTCTCGAGGGAGCAGGCAGGCTCGGAGAAGATGAGTGACAAAGCCTCTGTGCTGTACAGCAGTGTTTGTGCTGCAGCCCTGTGGACCGGCTGCTTCCCTGTTAGCCAGGGGTGAGCGCGCCGCCACGACAGAGAGATGTGACTGTCAGAGTTAAAACATTTCAGCGGCACGGAGTCGAGAACACTCCAAACAGTCGGCACGAAACTTCCCCAGTTGCTGACGCTTTTTCATACACTCTGCAGCATTTTTTTTTTTGCATTTCAAAGTGAGATAATAGTTTGTGAGAGGGGATGGTGGGAGGACAGTTTGTTTGTGTCCCAAGCTCCTCCGCCTTGTTCTCCGTTCCCTCCCCTGTCTTTAACAACTGCCATTTCCCTATTTCCCAATATTTGTTTCCTAAAAAATAACACTACCTCATTTTATAATTGGCTTGTATTTTGTAAGTAAACACCAGTACTTAATCACATGTTGGCATGTGTATCAGCCAATATCAGCAAATTATGTTTGTAATTACGTCTGACATTCTAAATTTCTACAGTGATCAAAGATACGAGGAGATGCTGATGTTCATGACATGAATGTATTTAACCAAGGGGACATCCATTTCAATTACATTTGTTGTTATTGGACTTAGCCATAATTGACTATGTGCAATAGTGTGTGTGGTGCAGAGAAGATACGGTATTAGGTCGGTATGTCTCCAGTTCCTTGTTGTTCAGATGAAATCTGCCTCTGACAGAGAAAAAAAGGCAGATATAAATGGGAACAGGTGAGCATTATGCTGTGCCCCCTGGGTAATGCAGTTCATTTAGGGGCATTATGAATCGCCTGGGGAACCTCATATGGAGATGAAGCAGCATTTTTTTTCATTTGTCTTCCAATAATATCTGCAGCGAGGATCAAGAGATTTACATTTTTATTGTTATATTACGGCAACTCAAAACACTTGTTATGGTCAGAGAAAGATCATCTCATTTTTCACTCTTCGAAACAGGACAACAGCTTTTCCAGTATTTACCTAAAAACACTTCTGGTATGTATTTAAACATATGTTGGATATCCATGAATTGTGGTACAGATGAATCCTGAACCACAAAACCTGAACCTAAACTTTGACATTTCATTCACTGTTATTACCAGGTCAGTTTATAAGCTACAGTATCCAGTGAAATATCCCCGGATTTACAGAATAGATTGGCAGAAACAGAACATTTGGAGCAGACAGTCATGGATCTCAGAGAATGATCCGCTGAACATTTTCTCCAGCACCACCTGACATTTGTGGAGTGAAATATCTATTGGGATTGCCATCAAATCTGGTCCAGACATTCATGTCCTCCACAGAATGAATGACAATAACTTTGATGATCCCTTAACTCGTCATCTAGCGTCACCAACAGGTCGAGTTTTCACTGCGTCCAATCATTCCATGTTTTACTGAACTTGAAAAAACAATGACGTTCCCATCAACCTCAGCTTACTTTGTATTGAGCACTAATTAGCAAATGTTAGTATTCTAACATAGTTTAAATGGGTTTGTATTCAGTTTTTCACGACACTTATAATTACTGTCTTAGTAAGGGGTACCACAATAATCGAATATTGACTGATTTAAAAAAATAAATAAATATTTACATTATTAACAATACACATATTATAACATCGTGTAGATAACCCCCTCATTGTGATTTAAATTGAGTATAAAAGCATCTGGATTAATAAAAATGTCAATGACAATTATGTTTCCTCCAAAATGAACTTAGGAAAAAAGCGTAGTCTTAGTATGTAAACATATTTTATAGGACTCTGAGTTCCTTGAACACACTCAGTCCTCTTTCTTTCCTCTATTTTCTGATGTTTCCCCACATCCTCCACTCCCTTTCTCAATGTTTAATCCCTCTCCTCTCATCAATACTTGGGCCTTGTAGCTGTGATGGACAGGTGAGGGTTCTGCATGGTCAGAAAAGAGACAAACACGGTATCGCAGCGTGACTGAACTGACAACTGTGCAATGAATGGACCAGCTCACCCCGCACCAGGACAAGGTTGAATTGCGAGTGTAAGAATTTTTTAGAAACAAAGCCCTCTACGCACCACGTCTTTTTCTGGCCACGTCGACTGAGAGGGCAGAGGAATGATGGGAGTTATTTTGGAAAATGAATATAAGCACAGTGCCCACTAAAATCACTTGGATTGCTTGCCGCTTTCTGGGTTTCATGTTTTTCTAAATTCGACATATGCCAAGTGTCGGGTTATAGGGCTCTGAAGAGGGAAGTAAAAGCTGGGGACTAATGGAAATAATGGAATTGAGAGGAAATGTGAGAGAGCCCCCAGCTACATATACCACCAAATGTGGCACTATAGCCTGCCCAAAAGTGCCAAATGCAGTGCTCTCTGCCATTTAAAACAGTCACTCCATACCTGTACCCCACTCCCACGCCCCCCACCACACACACACACACACACACAATTTCATTATATCTCCATCCTCAGTGCATCACCACTTGTCTCCAGTCTCTCCATTTCAACAGAAATCCATCTCAACCCCCAACACTCGCTTTGTGAAATGCCCCTCCTCCTGCGATGTCAAACTGCGCTCTGTGCTGAGCTTGGGTGGGATCAAATGAAATTACCACACAGTAGCATAAGCCTGTGAGCAACGGCCAAATGAGATTTGAGTGCGGAGGAGCAATAAAGTTGCTAAAAAATCTAATGATCTTGATTTACATGGCGGGCGGCAGGGGAGCTGCAGGGCCTCTAATAAGAACTGAAGGTGTACAATGGAAACAGTTTTTGTTTTGCTTCAGTGTAAGTCATCTTCACTTTCCTTCATCTGCTTCCTTCACTTCATTTTGTTTGCGTTTCTTTGTGCAACCCTGTGTAGGGTTTCAGGATTCAGATCGCACAATGAATGACTACATGGGTCTTTTGTGAATTGAGATCTGCACATTTGAGCTGCACTGAATCAGAATCTGCAGCAGGGATTTAGGGTGCAGCATCCTTTGTACCACAGACTCCTGAGATCCTGGTTTATTAAAAAACTTGGATTTCTTCCTCTTGATGGCTTCGTGCCAAGAGAGTTAGTCATAATCATAAAACTCGGCAGTAAGAGCATTACCCCCATGCAAAATGTGTAGCAAGGTAATTAAGGCTGATTCATATAGTCATCATGGTGGTGATTATTGCTGGAATCACATTACTGTTACGTGTCAGCCAGTAAAGATCAACACTGTAATGAGAGGTTACATTTTTGACACCAATCATGATCCGCCGTGTGTAGAAATACACTACATCATAAAAAAAAAAGGCTAAGTCCAGGTTTATGTGGGGACACGACTTGAAGGCTCTAAGAATTTACACTGTGTAGTCCATTAAGTCCTTATTCATCTTATGCACTGACCTCTCCAAGGCAAGCATAGCACAAATATTTTAGATGCATCAGACAGTAATAATACTATTAAGGTACTGATTAGAAAACACAACATTTTGAGGAGTAGCCAATGAACAATAACGGTGTTATTGGTTCCTGAATAGAGCTGAATCGGGAGTTATTTGAACTTAATAATGTCAATTTAATCAGAACGGGTTGTATTATCAGGAAGGTTTTCACATGCAAGGACTTTGACTTGGTACAAAGAACATAATGGTAAACTTGCTGCCTTTTAACCCCACTCTACAGTCTACATCAGCAAAAAGAGCTGAACTGTTGACACGCACTGGGGCTATACTTGGATTGATAGTAATAAAACATAACACATTAAATTCATTTTGGATTCACTTGTGCATTTTGTAAACCAGTGAAAATGTCCTGCTGGTTCACATGCAGGTCTGTTTGTGCTTGTAAGCTGCCATTTTCACTTCATTTGCAGTAGTATCCACTGTCATTTTCATCATCATGTCACTAAGAATGGTTACTGTAAAAACAAAAAAGTTGTTTGTCCAAGTGTTAAAGGTTCACACTGTAGCGTCGCTCACTCACCGAGCTCACCCCTCGCGTCGGCAAAGTGACAGTGGCCTCCAAGGACCAAAATACTTCCTTGGCAATGGCATCTTCCATTTGTTTAAGTTTAATTATGATTCAACTCTGTAATTTTTTAAAACAAAAAAATGTTTCTTATGATTTTTCACGTTCAGAAATATTTTCATAAATATGCATAAATGGTAGTAAAAGAACTGATGCTACTGTTATTGCATTTAGGAAGCTCTTTTTTCAAAACTTCTACTTTTTTCAGATTAACAAAACTATTGGCACCAATTTTGTTCCTTACACCTGTAATTATTGGTGGGAAGAGCAAATGGGGTTTGATACCACAGGTCACATAGTTCTGGGGGCAGAAAAACAAATTATTGTCACTTAAATAGACGAGTCTGGCAATAATTGGACTTTTTCCATCATTCTGTGAGCGACCAGGATATGATTTTATGCTGCACACGAGTCCACATGAGTCTGTAGACAAGGGCACAGTGAAAGGAGGTGATTACTTCTCTGAGATGTTGGAGGTGTGTAGCCTGTCGCCTGCAGCTCTTCATCTAACACCTCACTGTGGCAGCTCCACCTTGTTTCATTACACCCTGCTAATTTTCAAATTAATCTGCTGTCAAAAATTGCTGAAAATGATGCATGTCTTATGAGCAACAGTGGTAAGTACAAAAACTCTGCCTTTCCTGTGACTACTTCATAATAAAAGTCAATTCATGTTTTGCCAGTTAAATGATTTTGGTGTGAAACTGCAGCAGTAGGAAATGTCAAGTTTACATGAGCAGTAACGTAATGCACCATTCTTTCAGGAATGTCACCACAGACATTCTGTCCATAGGCTCAATGGCTCAGTCATCATTATGTTACCTCATCCGGCAATAGCGACTCCCCAGATATTTATTCAAATGAAAATCGTCAAGATTACTGCTCTAAACGTAGTGTTTAAGTGTGTGGTTTAAGCTCTGCAAATTGCCATTCAAAGACACTTCTGCTCAGTTACTGATGTGCCCACATTAGTGAAACTTGTTGTACGTGCCGCTCAGATGTGCCGCCCACTTTGATGTGAACTTAACAACTTGAGGAGAAAGGACACTAATGGCAGGACATGTTTTAATTGCTTCATTACAGAGACTAATTTGCTTTAAATGACATTTTAAATGTGTCAAGACAATGGACAGCATTACAAAAATCGTGGTACTTCATTTGAACGGTGCTCACTTCAGAAATTCCAGTTTCATTTGTGTGTTTCATGCTTCGTGATGAGTTTGATGAACATTGCATGTTTTCATGAAATGTCGGCGGGTTTCAGGACTGCTTATGAATTCTTTTTATGAGGTGCGCAGGTAAATGTTGAAGTGGTCATTATGTGATTTACATATTCAGTTTGCATCATGGTTGAGGCCTTCCTTTTTCACAGTCTAGGTTTGGAAATGGCAGAGTGAAGCGCACATTTAAAAACCTAATTACACACCACTGCACGGTATGTTAAGTTAAGGTCTGATTCATTCCTTAAGGGTGCGGAAAGAAAATGTAGAACAGCCTTAATTACATTTTTTTACAATAACCAATGATTGCAACACCTGTGCTCTCAGTGTGATGGAATTTACACCATTAGCACCCATGGCTAGGTTTATGTTCTTTTAGTATCGCTGCCATTTGTTTGGCTCTGCAGTGGACTTGCCTGGTGGGTTTTGGATGAGCTCAAACTATTACAGGTTTAGTGGCTTCCATCCTCTGTAATGTTGTTTTAGAGAATTGTTTTGTGAGTTGTGAGTTGATACAATAGTATCAAACCTGAAATTTGTTGGTAGACAACTATTGCTATTGCTAAATATAATATATAATAATCATCTAGCACCCTCCTGGTCCCTACTCATAGCTCTTCCGGGGATATTAGGACTTCACCGAAGACCAGCAACCTGTAACTTTATTATGTGAAGACAAACCCCATCACCAAACCATTTGGGTTAGGGCTAGGTACTCGCTCAGAAGGGTGTGGTAAGAATATGTCTATATATATATATTTCTAATACTGGTCATTCAGATATGTTGCATGGTCAAAAGCCCAAACCTCAGCTCAACATGTGATCAAACAACTGAACCATGAGGGGAAAAAAACAGCTAACAACAACTGAGAGCAGTTGCAAAAGACATGTCAGTGAAATAAACCAACTGTTCAAAGAATAAAGACATTAAAAAAAGAAAAACAGTGCATAAACAGATGGTTTGGCTCATGATGGTTTGAAGTGGGAAACCTGGGTTGACAAACCCCGGTTATCTCAGCTGGTCTTACTCGGTACTACGAAGCTGATTATGATGTTGGTTTGTTGAACC
>JBCAUF010000061.1:2085490-2106034 GCA_038406115.1 Haemulon aurolineatum | reverse complement strand
CAGCGACGTCCAGCCGCCCTGAAAGGACCGGGACCAGACCGGGGATGAGAGACACACAATGGAGAACAAAAAAGGCCAAGTAGGTGCTGCAAGAGGGGTGGGGGAGAGAGCTGTCGACAGTGGAGGAGGGGGGGGGGGCAGCATGACACAAAATCAATCATCTGTTTCGAGGCAAACAAGCCGGCCACTGTCCGGTTACGGGAGCAGTAACCCAGAAGAGGAAGAAAAAAAATGAAAGGACCGAGCAAAAATACTGCTGCCTGTTTGGGCTCGACCGACTCTTTGTGCTTCTGTTTCCTCCCCCCCCCACTCTGAAGTCAAAGTGAAAGCAGGCCGCTTCCACACTATGAATTAACTCTCAGCATAAACAGTGAGCCGAGACCATGGCGGACCCGAGCGGGGCCGTTCAACGATATGGAGGCTGACGTAAAAACCCGGCCCCTGAATCATCGTGGAGGAAACGCGTTATATCTGAAGAGCTTCGTTTCCTGTGAGCCCGTGTCTGCTCCCAAACGTGGGGAGGAATGTTTCCCGAGCAGAGGCACGGAGCCCCGAAAACAGCCATCTTGTTGTTAGATAAGCTGGCGCTCTGGCATGACATAAACCAGAGACACCCTCTCCGCCTGTCGCCACGTGATCGCGCTGCATGACAAACACATTTACATGACATTTCCATTTCCTCTTTTGGCCCGCACGGTCTCGCATTCGGAGGGCTTGCCCTGGCTCCACCTCGCCCGACAACGTTTGCGGCGGGCGCGACACATAAGTGAGACAAAAACCTCCGGCGCGAGGCTGCAAGGTGTCACTCAGACGGAGAAAAAGAGAAAAACACAAGAGGCTTTGGCAGCCATTTTGACCTGCTGTGGGGCTGTCACTCTCTGACTGTTTGGGGTTTATGAAACGAACACACGCCTGAAACGTCTTAAAAGTGTGTATGAGAGGGTGAGGGGGGTGGGGTGGGATAAAACAAAGGCCAGGCTTCAGCGAGGAGCAGAATCTCGGTTCAAAAGGTTCAGGGGCGGTGCTCTATTTTAAGACCAGACCTGCTCTGAAGGCACCGGGGCGAGCGGCTGCGGATGAAGCCTGTTTACTGAGGAGAAACCCAAAACACCCGCCTCGCTCTTCCCAACAGGAACCATTTGCTCAAGGTGACGGGACAGGAAAAACCTGGCACCGGCCGTCCCTTTTCCCCCTTTGTTTTTGTAGCACTGCCGCTGCGCATTACAAAACGTGGGCAGCTGCGAACAGGTCGGTGTCAAGTGGCTCGACTTTCGGCGCAAAAGCCTCCCTCGCTTGTTTTTCCTCGGCCCCTGCTCCTTATTTGCTCCCTCTCTCTCCCTCTCTCTCTCTCTCTCCCCCCGCCGCCTGACAACACCCTCTGAGCAAACACGCTTGGAAAAATTGTGCTCGTTTTGGATGTTGCAATCCTCGCTTCACCTCGCGCGGAGCATTTTCGGGGGCCGTTCTGATCTACCCGCTGTTTATTGTCCGGTGTAGTTGCATGGAGGAGAGGAGAGGGTGGGAAGGGGAAAAAAGAGAAGAGGGTTAATGTGGTGAAGCCTAAAATGGCTGCCTTTGCAGTTCAAAAGGTGGAGAGACAGAAACTCTGAAATTTTGGCGAGCCTTTCTCCTAAGAACTATCAGCAGAAAGCAAAGACGGGCAGTGTGACGGCGAGAGAAAGAGGAGGAAATGAAGGACAAAACATAAGGGTGTAATAAAACAAGAACAGGAGAGAGATAGAGAACAGAGGGAGAGAGAGATGATTACGTAGATTGCCTGCCTCACCCCCCTTTCGGCCTTGTTTTTTTTCCCCCAGCCTCCTCCTCCCTCCCTCTCCTCCTCCTCCTCCTCCTCCTCCTCCTCCATTATTCTCCCAAGAAGCATTGCTTCTCGGCACGAAACAGAATTAACTAGCACGGCCCCTCTCTGCAACACCGCTCTCTCCCAGTGCCGAGGAAAACGCCGCGCCCCCATTGGAGCAGCTCCAGAGCTCCCTGCGCCAATGGGAGCGCGCCGGCTGAGGCAGGCGTCAGAGGAGCGACTTGTTTTTAACCCCGTTGTGCAAGAGCGGCGAGCCGCACAACACGGCAGCTGCGGAGAGGGGAAGGTGGACCGGCCGGGGCTAAATCTGTCTCCGAAAATGAAAAGCAGAGGCAGAGTCGGCTTCTCGTACGACAGAGGAAATCGGGGAACAAATCTAAGTCGTGTGAATTTTTTAAAATGCACATAAAACTAGACATATAGGCATGACTTGATATCTTCATATTTCTAATGTTATATGGACACTCTGCCTTCAAGAAGCGACAAACTCTGATGGCCACACGCTAATAAAACGCCATGCGGTCGAACCACAAGAGACAAAACGCACACGGCTGCTTCTGTGAATCTTATCTCTCTGCCTCCACACAGCAGCCGAGCCGCGGCACGGAGCTCAGTCGACTTGGTCACATAGCCACAACACACATGCAACCTTATTAACATATCAATGGCTACACCTGCCCTCCATGTAATGATACAGAGTGTCATCAGCATGCAAATGGAAAGCTAAAGGACAGGGTTCCCTCCCCTCCTCCCCTCTCTCCCTCGCTCTCTCCTCTCCGATCGTCTGCACCAAGACAGAATCCTGTCTTCTTCTTTTGGAAACGGGCCAACATCCTGCTTTACTCTCCCCTCCCGTACAGGCACCCATGCAAACCGGGGATTTACACTCATCAGGGCGACGGGACCCACGTATTCTGATCGTGTTTTCAAGTCGCCCGCCGGTTCCATTTTCGCGGTTTGTACCCACTGTGCGAATGTGAACGAGAAAATGCAGACTTTGTTTCCTTAGCAGGCAGAAAACTGGGCCAGGTTCACCTTGAATGTATGCACATTCCTAAATCTCCAGCATTTCAGAGGCCCGTATTGGGGAAAGAGGGCTCCACACACAAACTTGAAGGCGTTCTCCTTTCACAAATTGTTGTAACTCAACACCCCTAACACACGCATCTCACTCTTTAAACACAATCTGAAGCCGTCTTGAGAGGGTCTGGAAAACCCAACATGGCGGGTCAGCCGTGGCGACATGCAGCCGGGAGCAGTAACATGGCATGCTTTTTTCCCAGGGTGGCAGGTCGAGCTAAGAAGGCATGCCAGGGTCACGGGGAGTGCTGGAAGGGGGGCTCGTGTTTCCGATGATTCTGACTGGCCAGGTTTGTGAAGCTACAGCCCACGCAGTCTATTAAAAGATGTGAAACATATTCGGAGAATGTCAGTCGCAACCAATGAAAACAAGGCTCGGAGCACACTGCAATCTGGCTTCCAACAGGCATTAAGATCAATCCAAATACTTTGGCGCAGGCTGAGCACCCCCCCAGCAGGGCACGGGTGTAATCTTTGTACTCGTGAAGCAAGGTCGACGACGGCTCGGGCAAAAACACAGTGACCTGGAGCAAGGGCTGCTACTGACAATTACTCTCACTGTGGATTATTTCCCCTATTAATCGATTCGTTGTTTGGTCTATAACATGGTCATAAACGTAGATTGGCATTTTCCAAAGCCCAAGTTGACGTCCCGCCTGTCTTGTTTTGTCCACAACCCAAAGATGTTCAGCTTAGTGTTGTAATATGTAAAATATTCAAAGAAGCTGAATCAGAGAATTGACTCATTTTTCTCACACCAGTACAATGACACTAAAACATACCAGAATAGTTGGCAATCAATTTAATAGTTGACAACAAATCAATTCATCTTGCAGCTCAAGTGTTTCTGACTATTAATATGACTGAGACTCGTTCACTCTGCTGATATTTATGCAATCAAACAAATCTTTTCAAAAGGCTATTTTTGCCTGAGAGAGTAACATGGCTGAACTGTGACCGGGTCGAATTTATGACACGTCAGACGCAAACATCACTGCAGAGAGGTAGTCACACATCCGGGTGCACATTAATTGACCTAACCATATTTGCCGGAGCAAAACAACGTCTCCTGTCTGTGTGTGCTCGCCGCTAACACCGCTCCACCGCTCCGGGCTCGAGGGCTCCGGGCACGGCGCGAGGAGCCTACGTGGTGCAGCAGCCGAGCGGAGCTAACGGATAACTCAGGCGACGGCCGGGGCAGCCATTTGTGGTCGGGGAGGGAAACGCGGGGTCCTAATACATGAAAAAACCTCAGAAAAGCACCACACTACAGAGAGAGGGGGGGTGGAAACGCTGTTAAATCACTCAGCCATTTCCCGATGTCACTTATCGAATGTGGCTGTCGCTATATGTTAGCTAGCTGGGCTGAGTATAATTTTCCCTAAAAAAATAATTCACAGGGCACAGCTTGATCTCGAGAGCAGACTTTGATTCCTGCAATCGGCCCCAACGCAATAGGTGCATATGTAACATTTTCTCACAATCAAAGAAATATGTGAACGATCAGACAGCGCGGCGGGCTTTAAAAACATCGCAGCTCCGAGGTCTCCAACTTGGCCCCAAACTTGTGATTGCTTCATTCCGAGCTCGACAATGAATGCTACTCGCACTTACTCACACGTTTGGAAATAAAAAATGGAGGCTAAAAAAGGAAACAAGAGCTACCCCTTCTAAAATACCACCCATTTCTCTTAACCGCCACCGAGGCTGGGGGTTGGTAGGTGGGGGGAGGTGAGGAACAAGCAAGTCACTACCCAACAGATCTGCTTTCCTGATCTGCTGAATCCCACACGCAGGGGGAGAAAAAAAACAAAACAAAAAAACATAACAAGCACAAAAAGAGAAAACACCACCGAGCTTTCAGCCTGATTCACACGCCTGAGCGAACTTAGGACTGTTGCCAAACAAATGCATTAACATGATGTAGCCAAACACCACCATGATGCAGACACCATATTTTTTAATAAAACTACACGCTTGAATCCAGAGATACACAACAAACACTGCGATCGGTATACACACATACGTAACCAAAGGTTTATAACGTGCGCGTGTGTGTGTGTGCGAGAGTGTGTGAGTGTCGTTAAGTACTGGTTCAAAATAAGGACACAATCAACTGGAAAACATCCAAAAAGTTAGCTCAAAGGCTAGTGTAGCAATTGTTGCCTATGGCTGCTGCTGGTCTGCTAACGTGAAACCAACACAGCAGCAGCTGCTCGCTCAGCTAACATCAATCGCCCCATTATGATCAAATTGCAAGTTGTGTCGTGGACAACTTTCCAAACACTCGACAGTTCCGTGGTCCCAGGGCAACATTAAAACACTGCTGTCAAAAAGAGCATGCAAGAACACAGCTGATGCCTCTAATAATACAAGTTTGCCTGTTACCTTAACGCGGTGTGATTGTGCTGAACTTCCGAGCCCGGTGGATGATGGGCTGCAGGTCTACTCTGCTCTCAGTCTAACCCAACAACAACTATGCAACCAACTCCAATAAAGTGCCTATAAAATATGCTGCTGATTGTTTTGACTGTGTGAGCCTCTGTTGAAAGAAGACAAACAGTAACTAAACCTGTTAAACGAAACAAGATTTATTTATTAATGCTTCAAAACGACACCCATATGGAGCCTGTTTGCTCGGGGGAAAACTTCATTCCTCTAAATTGGTAATGTTAACGTTAACGTTCAAACGACAGCAAAGTGTGTGGTTGATCCTTGATGTGAAAACTGAAGAAAACCCTGACCTGAGGGGGGGTGGGGGGACTTCATGGGCTACACGTTACACGACCATAACTCAGGAAAACTTGCACAATGTGTTGTTGAGAGCTGCTTGAAATAACGTTATAACACTGGATATTATATAAGCAATAATGTGGTGGACTCCAGGACTGAGGGGCTAGCCGTGAAAAACAACACGAGGAGCTGATCAAAAAAGCCATAGAGATCAGTGCAAGACAGCCAGGAGCAAACCCTGCAAGGCACACCGATAGTGTGGACGCTTTTTAACCAGAAAGCAGAGAAGTAACAGTGAGTGCTGGCGACCAACTTGTTCTAATAAACTTAAGTGGAGGCTAAGTAGTTAGCCGGCTAAGTTGGCTAGCTTCACAGCTCTGTTTGGTGGAGTGAAAACATGGTGAGTACGTGCCTGTTGTATTTGTTAGTGCCTGGGTGATGTTAACAATTCACACAGATTGACACATACTCACCTAAAGAGGCATTCCAAACTTGTATAAGCGAGGCAAATTCAAGAACAGTACGTCGTCCTCAGAGTATCCCAACATCAAATCCAACCAGACCAGTAGGCCTGTAGTCCGGCCTCGGAGTCTCCTGTATCCTTTGCCCTTAAAAGTAGCTCCCTCTCCAGGGGTAGGAAACAAACTTCTCAGTGTCTCCCACGCATAGGCGGAAAGTTAAATTCCCTGTCCTGTTCAGGTGCAATGCATCCATTGAGTGTCTATTATAGATCCCCGGTGGATAAATCCATTTATTTTAGTGTATTGAATATTTACATTCGCTATTTATAATGGGGTATATGCTGCTGTATGTGGTACAGGGCTCTGATTCTGTCTCGGGTCCTTACATTCGCCGAGGCGCCCATCCCCCTCCTCGCCGGCATCGACCGCGGGTCCCAGCGAAACTGACACACAACCACGCCACGGGGTTTCCCTGGCGACCGTGCAGGGGCTCTCTCCTTGGGCGGTCCTTGTTGCGATGGCCCGCCTCTCGCCGGTGATTCGACAGCGACGTGTCACTCACGTTACACACGCGATGTACATGTAAGTCTTTGGTAAATTACAACGTCGATTATTTTTTCGCCGTCGACGACGCAAAACGGGGCGGGCGCTGGACTGAGGAGGGGTGCGAAAACTCAGTTCCATTATGATATGTGTGTACCGGTGGCGTACAAGAAGGAGAGCGAGAGAGAGTGGCTGGATTCGGGAGACAATTTGACACCCAACAGCGGATCTGTACCTTCTAAAGTTCCGGGAAATGCTCGTTATTAAATTCAAATGCCTTGGAATTAATTTCAATTCGTTAGTGGGATTAATGTTTTTTATTTGAGGGTTACATTCATCAATCTAACGTGGAAGGAGCTCTCATACCAACACATAGTAGCAAGCGTTAGCTACACGGGGTCTCTGGGGCCCAGTTCCAGGGACACCAGAGGCAGGGTTAGCCCACTGGGTCAGCCCCACCTACCGGCATGTCAGATGAATGGAGTATAAGGTGTCGCCATTCGCTCTGGTAGCATCTGGTAAGGGGTTGGACAGGGGAATTGACCAGTGCTTTTGGGTTGCATCTACTTATTACTGGTCCCTCCTACTTTTGTTCCCGCTGCCGAAAAATCAGTCTCTTCCCACACTCTTCGCAGCCACAGAAAAGTGACCGACACAACGAAAATACCGAGATCAGCAGCGACTCTATAAAACTAACACAGCTGGGAGTTGTACCAGAGGAGCGGGCGTCAAACGAGTCCTAACTTTTCCCATGATGTTAGAAAATCGAGAGGCAGCCCTTGTTTCCTGCTGAATAACGTAACGTTATCGCCCTAGCCTACCACACATACCGGATACAAGCAAACATGTCAAATGGATACGTAATTTTCAACAGATACAAGTAAATAATGGATACTCTTTACATTTGGACGGAAATATTTATAAACAAATAGGCACGGTGACGCGATTGGTTTCATGTCCTGTCATGAGGCTCGGGGGGCGACTTTGATTGGCTGTAGCGATAAATGCCAACGTCATTTGTTGCAGAGGTCTGACGAGCGATGAAATTAGACAGCAGAATAATAAAATTGTTACAATGCAGCAGCGGGTACAATACGATTGATTAATACTCCAGGGCTTCACGAGGCACTTTTGGGAAACATGGCGGTGTCAAAATGTTTGAGACATTTCCGTGTGTGATGTATTGAAGATTTAGGCCGAACAAAGCAACGATACGAAACTAGTTTAACACTATTTGCTTCGCTTTTGTTACTTATTAGTGACACAACATGGCTTCCTCTTACATAAATACTAAATAAACGAATAAGTACTGAACGTCTATCATAGCGGTTGTATCACACAGCAACCGACTGACTGTTTGACGTTATCAGTTTTCATGAAAAAAAAAAAAACGTTTTGTATCCGCTTCGCCGTCCCCTTTTCTAAACACGACCAGCGGAATCATTTCCAAGAGAGGACGTCATGAGGTTAATAATTGAAGCACCATTTACGAGCCGGACAGCAGCCGTGGTGGGCAGTGGCCATATTTAACAATACTGCCATTGTTGCTGCGGTGAAAAAGCAATGTCATATGGCCAGTCCAAACCACGCACTGCAACATGGCTGTGCGCAACCCTCCCCCACACACTGCTTTCACCGCCACAGCCCCAGCAAACCGCTCCTCGTATGCATAGTGTTTGTGTGTGTGTGTGAGTGTGTTCGAGTCTGTGAGGTAAAAACACGATTCAGGCTGCTTGTTACTTAATCTGGAGGCATTTTAATCGTCTCCATAGTTTGAAGCACTCACACAAATGACTGTATAACACAGGAGGTATCAAAGTGTGGACATGTTACTAAAATTGACATAACTTTGGGATCCCAATGGTCTCAAATATACATTTCATAATGCATGCATGGTAGTGTCATTTTTAAAGATTTCTGTTCACAAATAAAAATCTTTGACATTAAGCTATTAATTCTGGGAGTGGCATCTCATGGCCACAAATATTTGTCAGTGAGAACATAGACACACAACAGCTCACACATCATTCTTTGTGTATTAAGATTATTCGTGTGCAAGACCATACCACGTCCATAATAGTTGTCATACACACAGTCGTCTGCGTTCTCTCAAGCTGTAAATTGATCAAAGTCATCATTGTAAACGATCCACGACAGGCAGTCAGTGCAGAAAGTTAGACCAAACACAAACCTTTACTACATGACATTTTGGCTCCACAGGACTTCTCATCTGCCATCAAATTCTACCAATAAATTCAAAAATTGTAACTTAAGATTTTTTTTTCTCCTTTTGCGTAAAGAAAATACAATACAACAAAGTCCAGTAACTGTGCATACTGTTTAGGATGGCACACCACAGATTATACAGTATATGGCCGTAACAGGCATATGTATACAAAATATAGCCATTTATCAATAATCAGTAATGTTATTGAATCTAAAGGAGAGGGATCTTTGGGAGAATAGTTGCATACAGACACAAAAAAATCATTTAAACGTCAAAAATGAGTGTTCACATATCATCAGTTAATAAGTTACCCTTCACTCAGGAGTAGTGGATCCAACAGGGGAAAACTACATCTGCTATGGGTGTCATTATAATTACATTATGTATTAGGCTACAGTACACGGCCTCTTGAATAAGCATAATTACAATATTGGTCAACCAAACAAAAAAAAAAACCCTTCATTTGACTTTGCCATATCTGAAACTGGACAACAGACTAGATGTGTTGGAGTGTTTGAAAACTGATTAAGATTCTAATAAGACTCCTCTAAGTAGGTGGCCCGTTTAAAAAAGAGAAAGGTCACCAGAAAAAAAGACTGCCTTCGTCTTGTTCCCCTGTGAAGAACCGGTCTCTCTCCCCTCCTGCTCTTAACGGCCGACTAAGCAGCGACAAAGAATGAAAGGGAAACAAATGGCTGAGAGTGTTTGTTTTCTGTTGTCGGGACATTCCCCCTGTTCTGTAGGTCTTTTTTAGAGGTTGTTACACTCTTGCATGCCAAGACTCTCCCTGCCGCTGGGAAATGCTGCCCTCTGTTGGTCGCACAGAGGCACTGCAGGGCCATGCCTCCCCCCCCTCCCTGTGGGTTTGAGCCCCCTCAAAGCAGCTTCAGACTCCCAGTGACGTTGTTCACCATCTCCTCCTCGCCCATTATGGCCAGCACAGTGCGGGACCCAGCCTCCACCTGGCAAACACAAAACGAGGCGGTTTAGTTTCAGATTCTGTGATGTGTTTATGCCAGAATACTGCAACACTGACAATATCCTGTTCATGTACTGTGGCAGTCATTTGGGAATAATGACTGGTGCCTCCAGATGTCATTTACACACAAAAGAACTTGAGGAATGGCCTCTGTTGGCTCACCTGGGTAAGCCCTGCATCCTGGACCAGGTAAGTGGGCAGGCTGAGACTCATGGCCAGGGCCTGCAGCTCCAGTAGATGAGCCACGTTGGTGCCCTGGACCACCACCTTCTTGGCTCTATCAAAACCATGCACATGCCATTTTTCATCAGTGATGTTAATTAGAATGGACTTAATATTACAGTAATGTTTTACATGCTGGCAATGAATCACTTAACTGAGCAATTCTATAAACTAACAATGAGAAAATCAAGTGTGGGGCGCCCACAGTAATGCCTGATACTGTGAAAGGTTACATAAGAAAAGAAAAATTGATAGTTCAAGTAACAAGCATTAAAACAAACCTTAATAAAAATGGAAATATAACAACGTGTGTAAACACTTCAGACACTGGTTAAATATTTTGGCTTTTTGCAAACTACAGCACTAGGACATGTTTTCTTCTCCTGAAATGAAAACTGAGATGTTTATGAATTTAAGAACTTAGGTTAAGGACACTATAACTTTCCATGCAATATTTTTCATTGTGGTTTTTGAAAAATATCTTCAATCACATGTAAAAGAAAAGATGTCTGTACTGCAGCACTGAGCCTGGAATGGGACTGTCGTGACTTACTGATGAAACCCAATACAAAAGCTTTGCTTTAATTACTTCTTGTTAAATGTATGGTCACTAAAGGTGAAATGAACCTTAAAATTTGCACATATCCAGTGTTAACTAATGCATTACATCATCACAAATTAAGATGTCATGACTACTCAGTTCATTTCTTACCCACTGTGGTCCCACTTCCAGGCCATCTCCCTCCAGCTGTTCTTCTCCTGTAGAGCCTGGTACAGGCCCACAGCAGCATGGCCGACCTGGGCTGCCACCTGCACACACGCACACACACTACTGAGTCTACACCTACACACCTGTTTAATTTTCCAGCTGTACTGAAAATGTGGCCTCCATGTGCACTTTCTGACAGAGTGCCAATATTGAAGTAGAAAACTGCAGAAAAACCAATGAATTTCTATTAGAATGTAAAGTCGAGCTCAAAACAACATTTGCATGAAAATCACTACTACTCCCACTCAGAGCAAACAAGCACAGGCAGGTGTTGATTACTGAAAGAGCTTGGAAAATTCTAGACTAATGCAAATTATAGACAGGCTACGTGAAATACCAGAACACACAGCAGCTTCATCTCACTGTAAAACCAGAGATACGAGATGTTAACTACAGGAATAAGAGCATAAGAATTAGCTTTACCGGTGAAGCAGCGAACCCAAACTAAGCTATTGTTACATGTTATAAACAATTCCTTTAGGATTTGAGCACAGCGCACATCCTTAACAGTATATGCCACCACCGCTGGATTTACCTTCCCAACACCCATAGCGAGGTCCATGTTCACCACAAACACCATCTTGAACATGAGGTCATCGTCTCCCTCCTCCTGAGGGTCAGAGCAGACAAAGGGAGACACTGAGATTTGGCTTTGGACAAACTCCACGAGGTCTTAAGTACCAAGGTGTACCTGTGGGGACTAAGGCTAGCTTATGGGCACCTCATTCTCCAGCTTGTTGAAGTAGTACATGGCCGCCTCCTCGGCAGACACGTTCCGAGTGTGAAGAAGTGCCTGAAATGATGACAAACAAAGACATCAGTCAGACAACAAAGCAGCCAATGACACTATGGCCAAACCTCATCTTCTATGATTGCTTCCCTGACACGGCTCCCTTCGCACTAAATGATGATTTGAGATATTCAGTGATATTCAGTTACTGGTTGTTTTAAGCTGTTAAATGTAACTGCAATGAATCAAACAAGACCTCATCCTGAATATTGATGACACACTTACTAAATACTGATTCAGAATGGCATCAAAATCAAAATAATGCAATCCTTTTGTTTTAGCTGAGGTTCAAGCCCCGGATCATGAGTCCGTCCTGGTAGTTTAGTTTAGTTCAGTTTATTTATTTATTTACAAATCATTTTAAAATCCAAATATACAGCAAGGGTAACCCCAAAAGCTGTCAGTAGCTTATAAACGGGGGCCCAAAATAGACATGTCCCCGAGGACACTTAACATAGACAATTTCTGAAAACTCAATGTCCTACAGATAAGAATATGCCATTAGAATAATAAATAGGTGTGTGTGTGTGATATTCTATATGTACTGTAGCAATGGTGAATTGGAATTTCTAGCATTTTATATTGTATGGATCAGCATTCATAACTAAAGCACAATAAATGAATAATTGACACTTTATTATTATTTACTGTCAGGTCAGCTGTTCAACAGAAGAATGCACTGGACTGGATGCTGATGTGAGTGTGGCCTACATGCTGAAACAAGCCGCCCACCCTCAGTGTGCTGTCCCACCTGTTTGGCTGCCTCCTCGGGGATGTCCAGCTCTCTGAGCTGCTGCAGGAACACGGGGTTGACATCCTGAGAGCCGGAGTCTGGGTTTGACTGCTCTGATGGCTCCATTCTGATCTGCAACAAGGAGGACAGCAACAGTGAACACCCTGCCTGCACAGCACACACCCACGTGACACAGGACCTTCAACACAATGACCACAGTCTATTAAAAATGGGAAACCAGGGTCCACAATGAAAAATATTGATATCTGTGCTATTTTGAGAGCACTTTCACACTGTACTTTGCACATCTTCATATATATCCATTTGGCTCTTCTAAAACAGATCCCAGTGTTCATGCCTCTGTATGAACTCATTATTTGCATTCATAGATGGGTGGATGGATTATTAGCACAAACATGACAAGCTGATATATTAAAGTGAGGCCTGAAGCCTTGAATTACACCAGTTAAAGATGAATTTTTACACGAATCATCTGTAACATCACCGTGACAGAGAGCACAACAGAGCGAGCTATGAATCATATTCAAACACAACAAACCGAGTCATGAATCATATTCAAACACAACACTGCTAGCGTTAGCTGCGCAGATGACAACGCCAAACACGTTAACGTAGCGCTCACACATTGATTCACGCGAGCACCATAACACTGCAGTACCCGTGAGCAGACACACACACAAACACACACAAACTCACACACACAGAGATGCTTCAGGTTAAAGCTTCAACTGACAATGAGCATAAAGACAAGTAGCCCGTCCTGTCAACAGCTAGCTAACGTTAGCATTAGCCGCTGCGTTGCCCGAGAATCGAGCTAGCTCCGGTGCAGCGGCCGCCTGTGAAGAACGGTAACCTGTTTGACGGTACCTGTTTAACGCAGCTCGCGTGACGGACGGCACAACAACGACGGCGACTCCCCGCGGTGTGTATCGACTCTTTTTTTCACTGACGACGGATCAATTTCTGTCCGACTGTGGAATTACATTCAGCGGGACTCTGACTGTGCTGTCTTCAGCCTTACTCCATTTTGGACCCCGTGTGTATGTGTGTTGCTCAGGATGCTGCTCCCTGTCAGTGTGCTGTTGCAGCTTTTCTGCTGATATTAATTATGTGGTGATAATATGCGCGTGCAGAGCAGATGTAGCCTGGCGTTATTATAACCTCGTCATTAGAGCTGGGCATTAACTAGTTAAATGTAGTTCAATCGCAAAAAAATGTTATGTAATCAGTTACAGTTACTGAGAAATTACATGTAATGCAACTACAGTTACTAATCAAAATGTTGATGTATCTGAATAGATTATTTTGGTAAAAGCTTGTATGTTGTGCCTTTCAGTGTGGGATATGAGGTGTGAACAGTGTGTTTGCAAAATTATTTGCAGTAAAGTGCGAAAAATTTCCCATAGCAATGAATGGGAAAGGGCAAAAAAAACGACAAAACTGAAATTTTGGGGGGACATTTTCAAAAATGAACTGCTCTGGCATACTTTCACCAAAAGATTTCATTTGAACTTTAAAGTGTGGGTTAATTTGTCCTTTATTTAAATTTTATTGTTCAATCACTCAACAATCATGATGATCAATTTTGTTAAAGAAATAGTTCACCCAAAAAACTCATTATCGACTTACCCACATGCAGTCAGTGTAGTTTTTTTATTCCTCAAAGTGCCGCTGGAGGCTCCGGGGGTTTTCGTCCTGACCGCTTGGATTGCATCAGATGAGCAGTATGGAGGAATATTACAAAGTTTTTGAGTAGTTTTATGGACCTTTTTTATGGACTTCTCACCAGCATAGGGGTAAGTCGATAATGACCAGATTTTATTTTGGGGTGAATTATTCCTTTAATTTTCTGGGTTCATAATGGGTGTGTTGCGGGGAATGTTTGGGCTAGAGTGGGAGAGGTTGTCTGAAATTTGCTGAAACCTTTCCCTTTACACGCTGCTTACACTACACTGTACAGTGTACAGTCATGTGTGCAGTCTTTCTCATCGGCCCCAGACAAACATGATTCCCAGCCCTTGCCTCCAGGGACCCGCTTTTCTTGTGTGTGAAAGGAAAAAAAAAAGAAAACAATCATTTTAAGAATACTTTATTACATCAGCATCTGTGAGAAGTTACCCCTTCTCTTATTAAACAGGTTAAATCACTACAGTTACATTTGCAATCAGTATGTACAATGATATTAACACACAAAATAAGAAACATCCTTAAAACTGCTCCTTGCAGAGCCTGCTCTACATTTCCAAATTTATACAGCCTAACAACAGTTATAATTTTCCCTCAGATGGCTTTTTCTCTTTGTCATCACTGAGCTTTCAGCCCCCTCTGAGCGGACTGTGTGTGACATCCGCTCATATGAGTCATTAGTTGCTTGTGTGTATTAAGGACAAGAGATGAGACTATTTTTGAAAAGATAATCCTCTTTTACATCTTTTGTTTGGTCACTGTTGACGAGGGCTGAGAGGAACTTCTTTAATTGCTAAGTGCAGACTAAACTGTGTCTGCGGCGCTGACCCCAGTGTTGAACCGACAGTCAGCTCCAAAGGTGGCTGACCCTCAGTCTCATCTTCCTATGAAATGTGATGTTGAAACATGTTTGGGAAAACGTGTGAATATTCTGCAACATAAGATGTTGAACAACTTTATTACTTAGGTACAGGTGTTGTGTCAGAGTCAGTTTCCCTGTCAATTTGTATCTCCCCTTTCGTTCACCTGAACCCAACCAGTTATGTCTGCAATGCCTTACCATAACCTAAATATTATGAAACCTCAATTAAACCCCAACCGCAATGGGCAATACTACAGGAAACACACTCAAAAGGGGAAACTGAGCATGACACAACACCCCCACCCCCCTGAAGATTCTCAGTCTTTGTCATTTAAATAAAACCCATCAGCAAATATGATCTCATGTATACGGGGTCTCTGTGCTCCCACTGAAAGCAGAACAGTGCGACAGGATCGACTTTACATACTGACCCAGTAGTAGTAGAATCAATACAGAACCTGCGTCGACTCGACAGAACAAAATGCCAGACAGACGGTCAGCACGTGGAGCAATACAGGAACCCAACGTTTCAGCTTGGCTTGGCTTGGAGTGGAACCAGGTGAACCATGATTTAATACACTGTTCAAAACCTAAAAGGAATGTTAAAAATGTACAAAACAGAAACATGACCGACTTACACAATAAAAACACTGCGGTGCGCGCTAACTTCATTAATATTACGTTTCTTTATGGAAGGAGTTTTGTCTTTCCTCTAACATCTTTCCAGTGACTTGTACACTAACGCACACACCCCACATGAACACGTATAAAAGCAAGAAACAAAAACAGAGTAAACCGTCACTCAGTCGGGGAGTTTAAGTACCTTAAGATGCTCCAACGAGCAGCTTCGCATTTCCCGATCTCGCACGTGGGAAAGAAAATAATGGACCAGAGGAGTCTGAAATGTGAAATGTGTGTGTGTGAGTGTGTGTGGGCAGATCTGTGCTGCTGCACTGGTGGATGTAGCTGGTTGGTGGTCGGGTCAACAGCATCACGGAGGAGAGAAAAAGAGTGTGTGTGATGCAGCACAGTAGGCTGAGGTAGAGAGCGGCAGTGACGTGTTAGAACTCTCAGCTGTTTGCTTTCGGTGAAGCAGGTTGGAAACAAAAGTTGTGAGCGTCGTCCTTTAACATGCGTCCACTTCAGGACCCGAAAAATACTGCTGACTTTAACATCGAAAATAGAATAACGTGTCACTTCAATACTTTGCACGAGAAACCGGAAATGTGAAAATACAAGATGCAGATTGACGACCAGGGCAAACACACACACACACACACACACACACACACACATCCACAAATCACCATACACACACACACACACACACACACACACACAAAGAAAGATCTTTTGACCTTACAGCAGCCACAAGCACACAAGGCAGAAGAGGGACCACTTCAGAAAATTCACTCCAGGGGGGAAAAAGGGAAAACCCCCCCCCCCCCCCCCCCCTTTAATCAGTTCTGTCAGATCAGATCAGCTGACTCTGGACCAGCTGGTGGAGCTGCTGTGTCAGACCCCAAAGGTTTAAGTCCAGCACATGTTCAGGAGAGATAAAACGCTCAGTTTTGACTCCCAGTTTCTCTTCGTGAAGTTAACAGAGGGACAGCGGGGGCCTTTCACACACCCCCTCCATCTCTGCCTGGCGTCCCGTGTGCTGCGAGAGTCTCCGGACTGAAGTCGGCCGACACGTCAGACTTCAAAGCCAACCTGAATCTTCTGATCCGTAATGTGGGAAAGAAAGTTTCTTCAAAAAAAGTCACGGCTCCTTCGCTCCGACCCCTTCCTCCTGAAAGGAAGGTCTGTCTGTCGCTCTGCTGCGTCTCAGTTCAGCCCGCAGGTTCGATTCCCCCTCCCCGCCCCGCTCCGTCTGCCGAGGCTCCGCTGGGCGTCTCCTCTGTCACAAGTCGGTGACTTTGTTCTCCACGGCGGCCGCGATCTGCTGCAGTCGGTAGCCCAGCTGCATCTTCTGGGCCGTGGTGTCCTCCTCCAGCGCCGTGATGATCTGATGAGGAGAGGGTGAAGGGGAGGGAGACAGATGACAAGAACAAAAATAAGATTTCTCATTCCTGCAAGCTGAAATGTACTGAAAGATCACACAGGACACACAGAAACATGATATTGTTCCAAACAGTAGAAACACTGAACACGGCTCCTGCAGAAATAAACTAATATAAACTATACATTACTGTGGAGATTTAAAGGTCCCATGTTATACTGCTAGCGGTAGCATGCGCTAATGTTTACAGTGGATGTATCTCTATGGCTATGGAGTGTTTTTATGGAGTTTATGGAGTGTTTTCACACAGAGGATCCTTTCGTGACATCACTAAAGGAGCTGAACCTGAACAGCCCGTAGGAGCACCGTTTTACCAGTGGGTGGGCTGCAGAGACGATGCAGGACTCGTTTGCTTTCCATGAATGAATAAACGTTTTTTCGTTTCAAGTCACTTTACAGGACACAAGCCTCTGACTAACTGATTTGATTAAGATGCTGTTTTTGTGCTGAATAAATCATGTATCATGTACATTGCACTCCCAAGACTGCAATACAATTATCCATACATTAATCCTGATTATGAAAATCTGACAACTTGTTCATGGTAATTGTGCAGCTGATAGGCTCCTATTGTAAATATTTTCATTAATAATCACTTAATAAGTGCAATAATTGCAGTGATGCAGACAACTACACATTAGAAAAAGCTACTAAAAATGTTTGAAATTACTTTTTTTTTAAATTGCATGCCTCAGTAGCACAGTTTATAATTCTACCAGCAGGGGGAGCCAAAGTCAGCACAAAAAGAAGTAGAAGAAGAAGAACCTACTTCATCCTCTGAGGACATTAAACACACTTTATCAGACTGAAAAGCTAATAACTTTTCATTCAGCTGCTCATCTACATATCCACATATCTTCAGGCAGAGGTGTGTGACTTATGATGTTTCACACCATTTTCCAGAATTCAATGAGTTTTCTAAGAAAGCAAACGTTGATAAGAAGTGTCTACATTGTGATGCATTTCTAACTCCACTGACTCCATGACACATTGCTGCACCTCTACACACCTGATCGTAGTATTTGTTGATGTACTTGTACAGCTCGTGCAGTGCGACCAGGTAGTTGAGCTCTCCAGAGTAGTTCTGAAACACAAAGCATCAGGTCAGTCAACCTCTGAGAGTGTGTGTGTGTCTTTGTTGACACTCTGAAGCGTAGGCTGCACTCACCCTGGACAGCTCAGCCAGAGCAGAGTTCATCTCCTGGTCGCTGGCTGAGATGGTCTGCCTGATGTCAGCATAGTACCTGCAACAATCATCACATTGGATTTTTTAACACGACAGACAGATCCTTTTATTCAAAGATGCAGACATTAGATTTGGTGTGAAATCAAAGTCATACTGTCTGAGCAGCTGTTTTAAGCTCTAATGAAACCTGAGCTCACCGTTCTACCATCTGTTTGTAGCGTGGGATGTCTCTGGCGTACAGCAGCTTGTTGATGGGAGAATCCTGCTCGAAGGTAAAAGAGAGAGTGAGGTCCAGAGTTTGTATATTTAAAAAAAAAAATCAATTTTGCTCAGTCTGAATTATGAATGTAGGAAAACAGCTGAGTGAAAACCACACAAGAAACTATTCAAAATGTCATAAGACGACGTGTATAATGGTCCACGCGCTGCCTTACCCGTCCCAGCTTGTGCTCAGCGATGGTACAGGAGTCCATGAAGGTCTGTGCGATGACGGAGAGCACGGCGTCCACATGGTCCGACGCCTGGACGTCGAAGATGAACTGAGGGTTCTTCACGATGTTGATCCAGAAACGCAGAGGCAGGCTGGACAAACAAACAAGACGACACGTCAGAAATAAAACCGGCCTGCTCGGTCCAGATCTCCAGCTCACCTTCAACTTTGCATGCGGATGTGAAAAAAAAGCTTGTGTTTGGTCTCCTCTGTACCTGTTGGTCTTCCAAATGTGTATCGTCTCTGGGTCTGAGATGCCGTGTTGTCCCGCCTGGTCGTCCAGCAGGTCAAAGAAGTATTTGACAGCCAGCGGGACGGGGCGACTGGTGCTGAGGATCACCGTGAACAGATCGTCCACAAACTTCTGCAATGTCCCCTGGAGAACAGGCAGGAGGAGGAAGGAGGGTCAGCATCATCAACTATTTCACCATCTCTCGGAGTGTAAGAACTTGTGTGTGTGTGTGTGTGTCTCTGTGTACCTTCATGGACAGCAGGCGGGTCAGGTAGATCTCCGGGATGGCCTTGGCCCTCTCCCTCTCCCTCAGGCTGCCTCGGCGGTGTTTGGGCAGCTCAGGCTCCTCGCTGGCTTTCACCAGATGCCACAGTCTCACTCCGCCCTCGTCTGCGTCCTCCAGCATCGGAGTCTCTGCACGGGTCGGGGTGGAACGGCTCTGTTTAGTGTCATTCACCGGGCCGAGACGCCCTGCTTCACCGTCACATGCACATTTTGTTTATTAAGGGCAATTAAGGGAGTTTTGAATGGAACTTTCTCCCCATAACCAGACTCCCTTGACAAAAACAACAATTTTACAGGAGTTGCTGGTCTATTACTGCCTCGATCGGTTTGTTTGTTTGTGTTATTGTGAGACTCTGGTGTTTTAAAGGGTTAGTTCTGATTCACCAAAGTCACAAAATAACACAAAAAAATGAACGTCCCGAGGCAGCGGTGGACCAGCAACTCCCATGTTCTGTGAGGTAAAAACTGCTGCTTTTGTCAGTGGAGATGGTTCAAGGAGAGAACCAGTCTGAACCAGTGAAACCTTGGTCCTGAGCCCCTCCACAGCAGTACGTCACTGATATACACTGTGTTCCAAATTATTATACAAATGATATTTTTCTCAGATTTTCCTAAATAGTCAGTTCAAATGACAGTCAGCATCATTTTAAGTCATCAACTGTTAGTTTAATAAATTAGAATGTTCTTGAACAGACTTAAAATGCACTGTTCCAAATTATTGCGCACAACAGAGTTTTATACCATTTTATAGGTTGTTAAGAACATTAGGAGGTCATATTTACTGAATTTACTGAAATCAAAAGCTATTTAAATTAAAAATATCTTAACAGATCAAGTTAAATTTTAACATAGGACCCCTTATTTGATAGCAGCTTCACAATTCTTGCATCCATTGAACTTGTGAGTTTTTGGACAGTTTCTGCTTGAATCTCTTTGCAGGATGTCTAATTTAACAGTTGATGACTTAAAATTATGCTGACTGTCATTTGAACCGAGGAAAATCTGAGAAAAACGTAATTTGCATAATAATTTGGAACACAGTGTAGTACTCCTTTGTGCTTCTCCTAACTGAGTGCAGGCTGACTGTCGTCTACTGTAGGTAATAGACTGACTACACATGAATACCTCATACGACTCCACTTCAAAAAACCCAGAATTATCTCCTCAATGAGCCCTACTCTACATATCAGCAACTGGGAGCTGCCCAGTACAGACCAGCACCTGATTCCCAGTGTGACACATGTTTCTGCAGTTTGATCAGTATGAAGACAAAGAAAAACTGAATTTGTTATTACAGACACAAAACTGATCTTGTCAACTCACTCTCTCCTGCCACGTAGTCGTGGTTGTCATGGTGAATG
>JBCAUF010000061.1:1889645-1911716 GCA_038406115.1 Haemulon aurolineatum | reverse complement strand
GTCGTGCCGTTCAAATCTCTGTGTTGGGACTTAGTTTATTTATAGGTGCCATATCATTCAGTGCATGGAGATATCCTTTAAAGGAAACTGTTTTTATCCATTCTAGACAGCCATGTAATTACACTGAACCTATTTATATTCTCTCAGGAAATCAAAACATCTGTGCTAGTGTTTTCAGTTCAAACTGTTTCTATAGGCACACAGTGGTGCTGTTTGAACTGACACTGACAGTCATTTCTCTGTGTTTTCTCAGGTGAAAGACAGACGGGGCTGTGCAAAAATGCACGGAAGCAGCATGAGACAAATAAGCCGGCGATGAAAACGGTCCGACTATGGAGGAGGAGGATTGGATCTCTTCAAGAGCAGACCTCCAGTGGTCATCCCTCGAGTCTAGAAGCATCTCAGTACTGCAGCGGTGTTTCAGGACTCCTCTGACTCTTTGGGAGTTTGGCTCATTGGTCACTTTACCCAGTATGATGTGAGACCCCATCTGTGTGTGTGTCACCAGCAAGATGTAGGAACCCTCCCCCCCAGTGTTATGAGGGAATGTTATGAAAGTGAGAAACTTCGAGTGTAAAGCTGCTATATGTTCAGGGATGTTGTGTTCATTCTAATTTTGGTAAAACAGACATACTAAAAGTGAGTAATGTCTTCAGCATTTTGAAATCAACAGTATGACCTCCTCTGAATTACTCAAGGCTTATAATCATGATGCATTATGGATGACACTTCTTATCATTCAAAGGCAGTAAGTAATTTTTATTATCTTATAATGAATCTTTAAATGTTTAATGCCAAATCATTAGAAGACAGACAGAGATGCTCATCAGGTTTCAGCTTTTATCATCAGATATGGTTATACACATACACATCACAGTGTAGTGAAATGTGACCTCTGCACTTAACCCATTCCTGTGGAACAGCGGGCGCAACTGTGGGACCAGCTCCAGGTCTAAGTTCCTCGGTAAAACGGCACAGACAGGAGAAAAGGCTAATATACATGTTTTTGATGGTGGAGAAGGAAGCCTACACGAACACGTTAGGGAGTGGGGATGATGTCCCAGCTGGGACACGAACACAGGACTGTCCAGCTGTGAGGCGACAGCACTAACCACTGAGCTGCTTTTGCTGCCTATCCCCCTTGTTATATACTGTATTGGGTAAGGGACAAATGAGACAAACTCCCACAAAGGTTTGCATCGTTCTTTGAGATGAAACAAAGATTCATTTTGGGGTGCCTGGCTCACAAACAGACTCGCGGCCTCCAGCAGAGCTCCGGGAACGATCTGTGAGAGGACAGACCGCTCCATCCGCCCAACATGACTGTGCTGTGAAGTGGTGTGCAACAGAGCGTACCTGTGGGACACTATTTTGTTTTGCTTATTCATTACATGTTGTAATCTACTTTGAAATTAAATTTATTTTTACATAGACACGACTCCCTTGTGTTTATGCTCATGTGTTTGGAAGTTGTTAAAGGTCCCAGTGCTTTTGACAGCCTGACTGTGGTTTGAACGATTTTTTATCAGTGATGCACAGAAAATGTTTCTGTTGAGTTGCAAGTCATATTTTAAAATATTTTGAATTACTGTCCCTTAACAATGCTGAACGAATTTTGTCAGGAGGTGGCTGCAGCTGAACTTGTCAAAGTTCAGAATTGGCTCAGCAGTTCGCAAACAAATATTACATAATGTAACAGTACAATATAAGAGCAACACCTCTTTTCCAAGGCAGTGTCCCCATGACTCTGGACAGTGTTCACTTTCCATTGACAAAACAGTCCCAGTGAGAAGTGTTGACATTGTGTTCTGCAGACTATCCAGAGCTGCTGTATTTACATAGAGGCAGAATTGTTAGAGCTGTGTTGAGATATCTTCAAAATCCACACACATAAAAACAAAACTACAAAACCAGCATGGCCAGACAGCCTATAAAAGAGGTTCACTGAAATCTGTTTTATTTGTGTGAACTGACCCTTTAACACTACAAGCTCAGTTTGCAGATCAGTGAAGTTGCAAAAAAAAAGTTCTGCAGCTGTACCCCCTTCAGATTTCTATTTTCCTGATTACTCTCGAGGTCATGAACCACATGTAGAGTTCATGCAAATTCAGGGCAGCTGGAACCCAACGAACAAACCACTTAACATTGCTGGCATCTTCTGCCTGTGACCGCTCGGAGGTGGAAACTATACGGGAATTTCCACCAAAGGCTTACCTTTTACTTCTGAGCAATGCCAAGGAATCTCAACAGAGGAAGTAATCAATCTCTTCCTCAGCAGACCCTCTCTGAGATGGTTGTATCCCAGCAGTACGGGACCACAGAGAGCACTGTCAGGGTGGTGGGTGCAGAGTGCCAGTTAGGAAGGCATGAATCAGTCTCAACTCTGGGAAAAGGTAAGGGCAAAACAGGAAAGACACAAATTAGTGTTGTTAGATCCATTGTGGTGACTGATGATTACTCATGGGGACCATCAGGGGGTGTAGCACATTACTGGAGCCATGCCAACCAGATCAACCACAGAGAGGAAGGAGCGGAGTTTAAAGTTTCGTCTTGGTAGAAAAAAACACCTCTTTAAAAATGCATTTGTAAGTTGACAAATTTGTGCAATTACATGTTTGACAAATCAAACCGAGAATATTGTTGTCCTGCATGCAGCTGAAACTGGAGTAGCTTTTTCATTTTCTCTTTTCATGAGTAGGACTGTATTCAAACTTTTTTCGATATATGGAGCTGATGACCACAACAAGACAGAAATATGAGGTCTGGTCTTTGGCATGACTCTGCTCTGGTAGTAAATCTCGCCGGGTTGAGATCCACATGTGGTGTTGATCAGTCACAGCTAATATCACCTAGCACCCTGTGTCCAGACAAACACAGCTGCTGATGAATTAATGTTATGGATCACAGCAAAAGAGCATCACTGCGCAATGTGTGAGAATCAGTGCACACACGCAGGGACAGTATGGAGATCCAGGTTTTTAATTGGATCTACTGAAAGCAACAGAATGTTCAGAGGAAGTGCTTTAAGGATGAATGCCAGCAGAGTGATTTGAGAAATCTGCACCGAATTACCTTGCAACAGTCACATAACGTGGTGAAATAAAAGTAGACAAGGTGTCCACTATGATGGATTACCCTATTCAAGCAAGGCTCCACAAGATGATTTTCATAGTGAAATGAACTGAAAAATGTAAAACACTGCAGGAGTGTTAAAAGAAGTTTGATATTTCTGGAAATTGGCTCATTCCCATTCTTGCAGAGAGTTGATACCACCTTAGCAATTAGCTTAGCTTAGCATAAAGATTGGAAAACAGCTAGCTTGGCTCTGTTCGAAGATGGACCAGCACCTCTAAAGACAAGTAAACAAGTTTTAGCTTATACCAAAGGAAAATGGTTATATGCTATTCCTAGGGTAGCTGTTTCCAGCCTTTTTGCTAAGCTAAACTAACCGGCTGCTTGCTCTGGCTTTACATTTATCGTGAGTCATGGTCGTACTGACCGTCTTATCTAACTTGCAGCAAGAAAGCCAATAAGTGGTCATTTCTCAAAATGTCATACAATTCCTTACGTACAGATCATTTATGGTAAAAGGGGAAAAACATATAAAATCTTTATGACTCCTAATATATACAGTGACTTTTCTTATTTGGGATTTTTCTTAAAGAATGAGGTGGAGTGGAGTTTCAGATTAATCTGTCGTCGAGTAGATTTCAACCATTGCAAAATATCCTAGCCTTTCTGCAGAAAACTGTGATTGCAAAGAAAAATTGTTTATTTTGAGAGCAGCTCATGTGTGGACGCTACAACACTAAGTCACCATATTTCTGTCATAAACATTTGCACCCAAAGTTACTTATTACCACATTATGAATGCGACACCAAAGTCACAGAAAATCATGAGATTTACCGCAGATTTTTAAGATTTGACAACACCGTTATGACTAAACTCAATCGTTTAAATCACCCCTGAAGTGATGTTTGGAGGTACACCCCTCTGGAAGAAAGTTATTGCACTCGCAGTCCTCTGGGGCAGCACAAATAACTGCACACTTGCATAAAGCATCCAGCGTCCTCCAGTTTCTCTCCACCTGTCAGTGCTAAAGCCTAATTAGAAGCTGCTGTGTGAGCTTATCCTGCAGCTCTGAGGACCCGGCGGAGCCCCGCTCAATGGCTCCCAGAGGCCCCCGCAGGCAGGAAGATGTCATAGAGGAACAGGAAGGAAAAGGCCTGAGTGCTCGACCCTGCCGAGGCCCTCCCCATGGGGCCCGGGGCCCTGGGTCAGTGCCAGCTTTGACATCAATCGGGGCCCAGATGGTCCATTGCGCTCAGCTGATGCTTATTTTAATTCCTGGGTGGGAAAGCACGGTTTCACAAAATTCTGAGTCAGTGTTACTTTTAATTATTGTGACTCAGGTTTTATAATGAATTCACTTGATGGGACGGTGCTTTAGGTTACTTTAAAACAAAAAACAAAACAATTCAAAAACTCCTCCACGTGACATGTAAGACATGTAGTGTACTAAGAAAATATGAGAAATATGAGCTCTAAATACAAAATATATATACAGATTATACAGCGTGATCTAAGGACAACTACAGAGAAAGACAAAACATTCATGAACTCAAATGCACAAATAGCCAAAGCATCTGCACAAGTGACTACAACAATAGGTACAATGTGTCTTTGGCCAAAAATATGGCAGGAGGTAGTGTTGTTGTATATCGTATATTATTGTAATCCTTTATGTATACCAGAGGTATAAAGGAGCTATGGAGCAACCACCTCTGACTGGCGTGGTTTCTTATTAAAGTTAGTGATATCCCTGTACACGACTGTATAAAGTTCCATCTGAACATAAATTAATCTGTCAAAGTCTTCAGCGGCGCTTTTCCCGATCTTCAAGCCCATCTGGAACGCATTAGTGGAGGATACCATGGGGCAAATAGGAAGGGCTAAGATTGCGATACAGTTCCCCTCCACCACACTTAGCCCTAAACAGACCCTTGTGGTGCCGTAGCTCAACTGTTTGACAGGGCAGACACCATCCACCCCCTCACTGCCTCTTGTTCAACCCCGTCAGAGGAGTTAATCGCCATCGGACATGCACCATGGGCCCTTTCATGGGACAGCGGCCTTGGATAGGCTGCTTCCGATTTTTATGATTGTTTTCCATTGATGGGTGGAGTGGGAGAGCAGGGAGCAACCCAATCCTCTGCAGCAGCCAAACAGGCACTAACTGGGCCAGACACTGAAGTGTGTCTGTGTGTGTGTGTGTGTGTGTGTGTGTGCTTGTGTACTTTGACTGATAAAACGATTTGAAGTCCGATACTTAGAAATACTGTATCCTTTTAGGTCAAAGGAATTACTTTCAACAGGTCTGGTTGTAAAAAGGACATACTATAAAACAATGTTCTGCCTCAGGATATCTGAAAACTTTAAGCCCATGTGAGTGTGCACCCTGAGCAACACACACTTATAACATGGCATCTGAAATTGTTGGTGCAAAATGAGGGTGAGCTGCAGTTTCAAGCCTCACAGCAGGGGAGGCGCTACAGGGGCAACAGCGCTGCCCTACTAAGGGCAGATGGATTTGACCTGATTTCAGCACCAAATTGGCCACCTAATTTTAGAATCAAGACAGAGTGCACTTTAAGTCATAGCACCTGTTTAATGACCCACATGGTCAACAATCTGCCTCTTGAATAACCAAAGCTTTTTTTCCTTCTTTCTCTCAGTTCATTTAAAAGCAGCCAAACATCGTGGCTTGGAAACTTTCTCTTCTGGTATGAAAACGTTCCCTGAAATGTATTTCCGAAGACATTTTAGACTAGAAATAAGCCATGAAGTTGCTGTAGCTATCTTTATTTTGTTTAAGCAACTGTCAGTTTAAAAGTTTATAAAGAGTTTCAAGGGGTGGTGAGATGCAATAGATGCATAGACCTCAATATCAACACGCAATGTGTCACTACCTGAATACATTGTGCAGCAACATTCATGGACAACAGATGGAAAGCGTGGATCTGTGGACAAGGATCTAGATCAGTGGTCCCCAAACTAAGGCGGGCTGGATACGGCCTGCCACCGCATTTGGCCTGGCCCCCTGAACAATACCAGAGACACATTATGCGCGATTCCTAGACTAGCCCGTGTCAAATAGAACAGAATAATGGCGGAAAGGTTAGGTAAGAGAAAAATTTATTCAGAATGCAGGGTATTTAACCTATTTATGAATAATATTTATATATAAACTATTATTAATAGCGCTATTTATTTCATTAATAGTGTTATTATTTATTTCCATTACTTTTTTCTGTGAAGATCCTGGAAAGGGTTATGTGGCTTTCTGGAAAACAATAAATGTTTACGTTTAGGCACCCCTGCGGCCGATCGTCAAACTTTTTCGGTTACAAACTGACCCCGGCCCCCATCAGAGAAGGCCCTCACAGGAAAAAGTTTGGGGACCCCTGACCTAGATGCAACTACAGAATGGTTTAATATCTTCAATGGGTTAGGGTTAGGGTTACCCAAAGATTACCTAACCCTAATTACCCAAAGACCCTTTAGATTAGACAATAACCAACATTAAATTACAGGTTGTGGTTGGATAGGAAATTCTGTATAACTCTGATACACTGATAAAGCAGAGGTAGACGACTGCATGCTGTACAGCCAGTATCACACCAACATATCGGTCTGGCTGAGCAGATGACTGTGTGTGTGTGTGGGCGTGTGTTTTGCATGGGCGATGGTGTTGACGGACACTCCTGGGACTATTGTTTCCCTCCCAACATGCAGTGGGAGGAAGCGGTGGAATGACCTGAGACATTAGCGCAGACAATATCGGTCCACCGGGGCAGGGCTCTGATTGCTCTCTGCTTGGCTTCTGCTCCAGCGCTCTACCTCAGTCTTAGGGCGGTGGTCCTTAATGCGGAGGTGAAAGGTGACTAATCTGAGGCCTGATATCTCCCCCTGTCAAAATAATACGACAATACGTCTGCCCAGACTGCTCTGAAGGAGGAAAGAGGGAGACTTCCTCAGCAGGCTGACGTCCATCACGGCCCCAAAAGCTTTCCTAGCTGAAGCTCATGTTTTCTCTACGCACTCATTTGATTGAATGTGTGCTGCGTGAGCAATCTATTGATGAAAACCCCTTTTTCAAACAATACATCTTATTCTGAACTTCCCTTCAACCCCACAGGTAGCCTGTGTTTGGCAGAGATGTTTGGGAGATAATTGTCCCTTCAAGCCAGGAAAACACACGCACACAAAGCGTTATATATTAATTTGTGACACTGCATGGGAAACCTACTTACGTATAAGGAAGCCTGTGTATCTGCATTTGAACAAGACATGAACAATGATCTTGGGGCCAATAAACGCAATTGTTCAGTGCTCGGAGCCTCCTGTTACCAGGAGATGGATGGGAGGCATCGTCTGACATACGTCTGAAAACTTTGAACCAGTTTCAACACCCAGAGCAATTGTTGAGAGGATATCCTCAATCAAGGCCCCGAAGAGCACAATGAATAGTCTCGCTGACAGAAACTTGCTGCCCCCAACAACCTCCTCGACCTGCCTGCTGTGTGGTGGAGAAGAATGAGTTAGCCCGCACCCGCTCCAAGCACAGCACCACGGTGACACCTGAACTTTGTCTCTCATTGAGAGATGCCAAGAGGAGACCCCTGCTACTTTAAAGATGTCACTCATCTGATAATGGCTGCCATTAAAGTGAGATAAAGTGAGATAAAACTCATTAACTTAACTTAACGTTTATTTGGTACATCAACATGTTAACCTATATTTGGCCAAACTACTGCAAATGACATAATTTTAAAGTTTTTGATTAGGTTGTTGATTATCTTCTGGATGAATAAAATGTAAGAAAATGCTGAAAAATGTTGATGTGAACACTGTAAAATTACTTGTTTTTTTCTACAGACCTAAAATAACAGTTTACTGTTATGGAGGAGCGAAGAAAACTGTCTTTATGTCTTAAAAAACACTTTGAAAGATGGTAGGGATTGTAAACGTTGGGTACAGAGAGCAGGCCTAAGGCCCTGACAGACAAACTCTATGTTGCAGTATTCTGTGTAGCCTGTATTATGTGTTCTAGTCTAGTGCTATGAATAGATATATAATGTGTTTCCATTAGTCTTTAGACAGAAAGATGAGCAGACTAATGTACAGTGTTGATGTTTTTTAGATGTTGCAGCGCCCCCTTTTGGACATAGAGAAGATTTTCTTTTCGTGACTAGATTTAAAGCTTCCTTTCTTTTAAGTATTTTTTTGTTATTTTTATATAACAAATTCAAACTAAACATATTTATGTTGTTTATCTCTCTGTCATTTTCATTTGCAACTATATGGATTGTAAAAATAACCATGTTCTCACCCATTAACAATGCAACCAGTCAATAAAAAGGTGTATTACTCCCTAGTGTGTGCTGAGACCACTTCCTTAGTAAGCCTTTTAAAAATGTTGGGCTTGATTTAAGACCCTCATCGCAGCCAACTGATGTAGAAGCATATATCTAATTAAACGTTAATGACAGACAGAAGGATGATATGTGTGGTCTGTGAGGTCTATTGGCCACAACTTGCCTAACCACAAGGCACGTACAGTAGGCTTTAGGTCTCCCTGAGGACTAGATAAGCCTGGGCCCTGCTCCTGCTACCAAACCCTCAGGTGCTGCTTTGATCTATAAACAGCTCTCAGGAGTAAGAAATAGGAACATAGCATCTCTGATGTGACATCATCCTTAACCTCCCAAAAAAACGAGCAGCCGAACCAGTTCACCATCTTACTTTTTGATCAAGTTTGATAAACTGGGCAATAATATCATTATTAGACAAAGTGCCACTGGTTACCTAGTCTTTTCTCTTCATAAAACTGGATAGACTGCCTTAACAACTGATACTGTCACAGAAGGCCTAAATTGAAATGTGAAAACAGCTACTGAGAGTTGAGTAACATCATATTTCCAGGGAGAAGTTGCTGGTTTTTCCATTCATTAGCTTTCAATAAATATAGCCTGTACAGTCGACTGGTTGACAGTAACTATAAGCTAAAGCGTGTTAACTTAAGTACAAATTTGAGGGAATTAACTTCTATATTTGCTTTTTATGCAACTTTATACTTTTCACAGGCATGTTTGTACGTGAGTAGATTGTGATATGGTTCTCACAAGACAGAAATGCAACAAACAAATGATGGTGATGATCTTACAGAATAAGACGCATTGCTGTAGTTTAATCTAACCAACCGTTAAGGATGTCAAACTAGCTTAATTACACACATCTGCACAATTAATACTTCAAGAGCATTTTGCTGATAATACTCAACTTACATACTTAGGTAACTTTGCATGCGGGACTCTTGTACTTGTAATGGTGTATTGTTAGTGAGGTATCAGTGGCCTATTTTTATTTAAGTATAAATGAACTGAATACTTACATCCCATGCAGTGCAGTCCAAAAATATGACCCATATTTCTGTTGAATTGACACTGCACACTGGACTTTCACAATGCAACCTATGACCCAGAGAATGAAGTCAGAGCCTCAGTCTTAATTTGAGTACCGTGTCCCTCCGCGGCCTCCGTTGCACTACTCGGGGACGTAGGAGGCGGTGGTCAGCCATATTGTCTCTGATACAGCAGAAATCACACACTGGCACGGACACACCGGCGACGGAGGGAGGCGAGGACCGCTGGCTTGACGAAACTCAGCTCATTAGGAAGCATTTCGGTCGTCGAATTGACCAAGGGGGTAAATATCCACCCCGGGGTATTTGTGCTGTTGATGGTGATGATTCCTCACGTATTCTGTGGCAAGTAACGAGTGCTAGCGCTAGCTGTGCTAAGGTTTGGGGCCCGCCGAGAGCCGATAAGTTACCAACACCTCCTGCTCACACCGAGACACACTGCAGCTCGATCATCTAGTCAGCTCACTAATAGCAAAAAAACATCTCCTAGACTGTAGTCATCGGTAAAGGTAGCTAACGTTAGCTTAACCTTCGCATGAAACACATGTTGAAGCACCCTCAGTATTCACACGAATGTCGGCACAATGTCGCATCATGTCACAGAATTACAGTAAACCACTAAAGATAATGAACTCTCATCTTATCACTGTGCCTGTCGGTGTAAGATGGAGCTTTTCGGGAAGTTAACGTCATGTTAATTGAATGTGGTGCTGGTTGACCAATAGCTGACTAGCCAACGATATAGATGGATGTTTAATGGCGGTGTTGACCCCGTCTTCATTCATAGTGCCTGACGATGTCTTTGTGGATTTCAAGTAATTAAATATCATTTATTACCGTTCATGTATATAAAATTAGGCACTGCGTGTTTCAAAGGAAGTGAAGACATGAGTCCAACGGCCCAAGTAGACCATATCATTGGGTATCAATTTTATACTAGGTAACTTACTTACTAGCTGTACTCAGGTCAGTGTTAAGATGTTAGCTAAGCTAATACTAGATAACTTAAAACTTAACCTGTTAAAGAGGTAGGCTAGGTTGTGGGGTCTCTGGTAACACACCCAGTTGTGTAACATTAATCAGTAGAAACAATAGTTAATCAAATGAAGTAGTTGTTAACGTTATGCTAGAAACCTCTTGAACGTCAAGCGTGAAGTTTAATGTGGTCTGTGTTACCTGATCTCGCGAGAGAAACAACCATTCAGATGTAAGGAAACGAGCCAAACCCTTTCCTACTGTAACGTGTACGAGGCCACCTGATCAGCTGCTATATGTATTAATTTTTTGATCAACCATTTTTAATCAATACTTTAACTTGGAATATTATTTTTTCATTTAAATTCTGAAGAAGTTGCGCAAAACCAATTGACCAATCTTAATTCTTGCCCCCTTCACTTATTGTTGGTATGCCATACCTTTGATTTGTCACAAACAGGAATTTCAGAGCTGATTCTGTTTAGCTGGGTGCAGCGGTGCTTATTAGATAACTTCCAAGTGTCAGGCAATGCAGCTTCAAGAAGGTGATGGCAAGAATTACAGCACGCGATGGAGGGATATATTCACATTGTTTTATGGTCATGACTTAACAACACAAACTGAGGCTAAGTCAGTTTAATTTCAGCGGGAACGAGATAATCCACTTACTCTTTGCATAGAGACAGAGGATGACTAGAGAAGAATATCACTGAACATTGTTCACAGCACAGATGAGCCAAGCAGTTTATTAAGGTTCTGCCAGGTTCCAAGCTTGCTCAACTGTTATTGGACCACAGAGTGAAAAGGGGTGGGACTTACAAATGGCCACTTGGCCAAGAAAAAATGAGAAATGAATGAAAGTAACTAAGTTATAATAAATTATGAGTATTGGTGAATACAAACTAAAGAAATGTTGCTGGCACACTTACAGAATCTGCACACAGAGGTAGAATCCAAACAATCTATCACACTCTTTGTTGTGTTTTCCCCGTTTTTCACCCACTTGGTTCCTGTCATTGTTAGTGAAGTAGCTAAAGAACCTCCATCAATTGCATGAGTTTGATTTGAGATGTCTTGCTCATTGACTGCCTCAGTGTGGCTACTGTTCACTTTTGACGTTACGAACATGATATTATTCAACATTGGCCTCAAAGAACCTTCTTCTCTACAACAGCAGTCCTGCAATATGTCCTCCCTTCATGTAGGTCATAATGTTGAGTTTGTATGGTCATTTTGGAGGATGTAGCACTCCTGTACTGGACTTCCATCTGGTTAGATTAGTGCACATGATAAACTGCAGCAGCAGCACCTGTTGATGGAAACTTGCACACCGATCAGAACCATAAAAGTAATTGATTATCCTGAGCTATTAGGCTGCTGTATAAATAGTGCACAGATATTGTAGGTCAAGTCTTTCCATTGTTCACCGTTACTGATCTGACCTGGGCTGGAAAAAGCCTTAGTGTTTGTCGTTGTGATGGTTCTGTCAGTGGTGTATCATTCAAAGACTTTGAGGTACACTTTCACCTCCCTTGAGTGGCATTGTAAAAGCTGTGACTTGAGACATTTCCAGTGGTGTGCCTGGGAAACTGCACAGGTGTCATAGATCATAAGGTTGTGATGTTTATTGTAGCTTGTTTATAGTTCCAGTTATACTGCATATTTATTGTTTATAGTTACACAATTTATTTATAGTCTTTCACTTTTTTGAAGTGCATGCCTTGTTTTAGTTACTCATCATTTCACATTTATCTGATACTTCTACGCCGAGAACTGTGCCCCAATTTCGTTATGCAAATGTATACTGTACGGCTATGCAATGACAATATCCCTTGGAAACACACACCTATACAGTCATGGAAAAAAATTATTAGACCACCCTTGTTTTCTTGCCTGGTGCAACAAAAGGTACATTTGTTTGGACAAACATAATTACAAAAACAATAGCTCAAGGGTTTTTGTTGTTATGTTTGTCCAAACAAATGTATCTTTAGTTGTACCAGGCATTCAAATGAATAAGAAATTAAAGAAAACATGGGTGGTCTAATAATTTTTCCATGACTGTAGATATCAATAGAGAGAATATATTGAAGATGTTGGAGCCAAAAATAAGAACCAACATAGCACATTTTCACACAAGTTCACTTAACCCTGCCCTTTTATTTTCCTGATCCGAAAAATGATCCAATCCGTGACTCAAAACTGTGATAATGAGCCAAACTGTTAGATTTGTGATTTGTTGAACCTCTAATCATGAAATGTATTAAGATGGAGAGCCAAACAGCACATGGTGTCACTCTCTCTCTTCCATACCCCTGTATCCTGATGGATGGAGACACTGCAGATGCGTGTGATGTGGCAGTTTAAAGCATTTAATGTCTCTAATCAATGTCTTCTCTCTCCCGCCATCTTTGTCAGCTATCCCACCGTGCCCCTGGTGGCCCCTCCCCCCATCCTCTGGCAAGGCCCCCCCCTCCCCCCAAACCCTTTGCCCTGTTGGGAACAGCCCCCCTCGCCCCCTACCTTCCCTCCTCTTCCTCCCTCCCTCCCTCCCACCCGTCCTCCCCGCACTCCAGTCGTCCTCCGCCGCGGTAAGACCTCCCCACCACCTCTGCCAAGCTGTCGGACATGTCAGGACCCGTGCCGAGCCGGGCCCGAGTGTACACCGAGGTCAACACTCATCGGCCCAGGGAGTACTGGGACTACGAGTCTCACGTGGTCGAATGGGGGTAAATATCTTTCACAGCTTTGGCAGCGTGCCGCTCGACATCCCAAATCGAACCCGGCTGATGTTTGGCTGATGTGTCCTTCACAGAAACCAGGACGACTTCCAGTTGGTGCGGAAGCTAGGGCGCGGCAAGTACAGCGAAGTGTTTGAGGCCATCAACATCACCAATAACGAGAAGGTGGTGGTGAAGATCCTCAAGGTAAATCCATAAAGCGACGGGGGGCCTGGATCAAGTCCAGGGCCCCTGATTAAATGTTTTGATGCTTTGATCCCGTTGGATTAACTCTGCCTCTTCTGCTTCAGCCCGTGAAGAAAAAGAAGATCAAGCGTGAGATCAAGATTTTGGAGAACCTGCGTGGAGGTCCTAACATAATCTCCCTCATCGATATCGTGAAAGACCCCGTGGTAAGTGCAGTGTATTGATCTTCATGAACATTTGATTCTGTGCTCACGAGTAGAGCAGAGGCCTTGTTTTATGATTTCCTGACTACATGATTTACATTTTCTAAAAACATAAACTGCATGTTGTTCTTCTGAAATATCATTGCTGTACTAACAGCGTGGTGAGCCCACCAGCTGTGCAAGCTTATCGATTTCTCTTGGTCTGGGGAAGTATGTGTCTGTAAGTACTTAGTCAGCTTTGGCTTTAAGTTAGATAGATGTGTCTAAGCAGTTCTGCAGCCTTCCTGTGTTGTGTCAGGGCTCTCTCCATAGAACGGAACAACTGTTGTCATATTGTAATGATACAAGACTTCATCATCATTTCTTTGAAGGAAAAAAAAAAACAAAACTCATTTCATGCCAAAAAGAATTGAAATTGGGCCAAATTGGGCCCAAAACCACAACAGCGGCCAGACAAAGTCGTGCTCCTGGTGCTCTTTCACATTGCGCAGCACATCCTGTTCACTGATGTCAGAGCAGATTAGTGAAACACATGAAAGAGACAGAAACTTCCACAACATATAAATCTCTTTTTTGATTAGAAAATTGGATAATTGGTTTGTTGAGAAACACTGCCAAGCAGTTGTTGTAGCTTCTTGAATATGTGATTTTGCTGCTGCTTTTTAGTTTAATATGTCATTTGAATCTTTGGTTATTGAACAGACAAAGGAACTTTTTCACTCACCGTGGACTTCACATTGGTATTTTTGCTGTCTTCTGCCATTTATAGCTATCATCTTTAATTTGTGAATAAATTGATTAAATGCAAAAAATAATCCAAACTTGTGAGTAATTAGTACAAATGTTAGCTGTAGCCCTAGAGTTGCTTACTTCCCCCATTGTAATCACAAGTCCTGGGGAGAGCCCTGCTTAAGGAAACACCTTTGCCAGACATTTAAACTAGTGCTAAAACAACTGGACGATTGTCAACCATGCTGATAATCGATAAATCACAAGACATTCATACAGCAAAATGCCGTAAAATGTTTGGCAGCACGAGAAATGAAACAGCCTTTGGGTTGTTGCTCAGACAAATGAAGCAGTTTGAAGATGTCATATGGCCTCTGGTGATCTTGAGAGGCTGATTAAAACTGTCAACAGATAAATACTGAACATTGTATTAGTTGCAGCTCTAGTCCACACTGTGAGCAACACGTCACCAGTTGTGGCTGTGTGCAGAGGCTCAGGAGAGGTCAACAGCTTTAAACTTATCATCAAGCAACCTATAGAGTCAAAACATAGGTAGCTTGTCTTCGGACATGACATTCAATGTGGGGATGAAAACCCCACTATCGCTCACATCGACTCGTTTTGAAACCTCGCTCTGGAGATGTCTGAACAGCTGTATCCCAGCTCGTCAGTGGTGAAGCCGCTGAGCCTGTTGTCCATGAGATCCAGGGAAGAGAAACTGGATATGTGTCATTTGATTGGCCAGTGACAGCTGTTGACTGTCCGCATGCTGGCTGCATTTCCCCGCTCGTTCATACGTGCAGGGATTGGACGGACATGTGTAGCGTCTGCCTCAGTGTTGCTCACGGTGTGGCTGCCCGCCTAGCTCCTACAGAGTGTGCACTAGTGTATGAGCTCATTACAACTTATTGTTGCTGTTTGAATCAAATACAGTGGGCATGTTGGCAGATATTGTTGGTTGAAAATGCAACATGGTAAATGGACAACTTTTTTTTTTCCAGTCTCGGACGCCTGCCTTGGTGTTTGAACACGTCAACAACACAGACTTCAAGGTAGGAACAGTTTTCTTCACTTGTGTAAAACGTTGCCACGTCACATCATGGAACCCTCCTTTCTTGGCATACTCGTTGTTTTCCCGTACACGTGTGTGTATGTGATGGAGGAACATCAAAGTCCAGTGCTATGTCTTCGGTGCCAGGGGGTCAGCCGTCCTCTGGTTCTATCCTCAATCACTGGCACATTCCCACATGAAAGATGCTCAACCGTAAGTGCATGCTGTGTGTCTGTAAAGACTAATGACTTTGCTTTGGTCTCCAGCAACTGTACCAGACCCTGACAGATTATGACATCCGGTTCTACATGTATGAGATCCTCAAGGTGAGTTCTATATAGCTCATATTGCTTCAGCACCCACAGGACGTCCTGAGGTTACAGATTGAGTCCTTGAACATGGTTTAAAGCTGGAGTATGTAATGTTGGAAAACTAGCAAGAGAGCTAGCAAGATTTGAAAGTCGCACCGTCAGTGATTCTTCCGGCAACACCAAGACATCTGCTGTGTGTGCTCACGCAGGCGGGGGCGGGATGCAGAACTAGACCTGAAGGCATGTGATTGGTTCTTTACTCTCCTCGACCCCTAGACCCGAGGGATGCGGATTGGTCAAAGTTTTCTCAGTCCTGTGGCTGCCACAGAGCTCTGTTTTTTTTCGTTCCTTTTCCTGTTGAGATATTGCACTGATTCCTCTGAAATTAGACGGGCCATTTCCCCCAGTATAAGAGAAACTGCCTTTGAACAGAATTACATACCCCAGCTTTAATGTCTTTGAAAGAAGTCCTTATGTTTTTATACATGCTTGTGTACACGTACAGTACCAAGTCTCGGTTTAGACCATCAACACTGTGTGTTTAGCAGGCAGCATCTTTCTCTAATCATTCGCTGTTTTGGAGTAACTGAAGAAAAGGCTTTGTGACCAGTCGATAACAAAGTTCCTTCGCTCTTGTCTGCAGGCCCTGGACTACTGCCACAGCATGGGAATCATGCACAGAGACGTGAAGCCACATAACGTCATGATCGATCATGAACACCGCAAGGTGAGTGACAAACACGGTCGCCGTCTACCTGACCTTAATTCACACACGTGTGTGTTCTGGCTGACCGTGACAGAGTTTGATCTTTGTCCCTGTGTAGCTGTTGGTTGGATGTTCTGTCCCTGTCGCGGTTCTTTCTCTCTCATGTGAACATGAACTGTCTAACTGCTTGATTTCCTCCTCTCTAGTTGCGCCTTATTGACTGGGGTCTGGCTGAGTTTTACCACCCAGGACAGGAGTACAACGTCAGAGTGGCCTCCCGTTACTTTAAAGGGCCAGAGCTGCTGGTGGACTATCAGGTACAGCTGTGGGCTGCTGTGCTTTAGCTGGAGTCAGCATGTTTTCAATATCTGATGTGAAAAAGATATTTAACAGCATTCATCCAGGTTCTCTACCTGTGCACCACATGATGAATTTATGGAAGATTTCACAGTGGGATTATTACAGTTATTTATAATTCTATGGTAGCCATGGTAACAACACAGACTTCAAGGCAGGAAGTATTTTCTTCACTTGTGTAAAACGTTGCCACGTCACATCATGGAACCCTCCTTTCTTGGCATACTCGTTGTTTTCCCGTACACGTGTGTGTATGTGATGGAGGAACATCAAAGTCCAGTGCTATGTCTTCGGTGCCAGGGGGTCAGCCGTCCTCTGGTTCTATCCTCAATCACTGGCACATTCCTGCATGGATAACATGATCACTAACAAATAGAACTGTAACAGTGATGCTGATGTCATTCAGTTTGGCAGTGGTTGCCGTCTGGATGCACTGGATGTCACTTTATGCCGTCTGAACATGATATTAGAAACATTGAGGTTGCTCTAGTAACCAACCAGAGCTATGACAAGCAGCTAAAGTGGGAACAGTTGGTTAACAGCACTTCATGTAAGGGTCATGGTGCAGTGCTGTAGAGTTAATAAAAGCATCCAGGAGTTAATCTGACCCCAGGTAGCTATCTAACTAGCACAATGAATTCTTACGGTGACACGGTGGAGCAGGTAAAAATAAGCTGTCGGCACTGGAGCTGTCAGGGCTCGTGATAACAAGGGGGACACATTCCCTGTTCATCAGGATGGCAGGCTTCACAGGCTGCTTTTGAACACAGCACACAACTAGCCATAGGGATGAATATGGTCAAATTCTCTAGTAAAATGTAATCAGTATTAATAGCATATTAGATTATATACTCAGAGTATACTCAGTAGTCATTGAAAGTAGCTCTAAGTGCTTTCATCCTTTAACACTTGTGCTGTGTGTGTTTCAGATGTACGACTACAGCCTGGATATGTGGAGCTTGGGCTGTATGTTGGCGAGCATGATCTTCAGGAAGGAGCCCTTCTTCCACGGCCATGACAACTATGACCAGGTACACACACACTCTCACACACACTCCAACTACTTTACAGTGAAGGAGAGCAGCATTTCTGCCCACAGATGAGATGAAAGCGGTGAGATGAGTGTTTCCTGTAGCTGACTGTGTGTTTGTGTTAAAGTGTGTCGCACAGAGCTGACTAACAGTCGGCTCCTTGTTTGTGCTCCTGCAGTTGGTGAGAATAGCGAAGGTTCTGGGGACCGAGGACCTCTACGACTACATCGACAAGTACAACATTGAGCTGGAACCTCGCTTCAACGACATTCTGGGAAGGTGAGAACTGTTACCTTGGCCTCACGGCGGTGGCGACGGCGTCTTGGTTAGTTAGCCTCTGTTCAGTGCGATTTGTTGTCAGAATTCAGCGTGTCATCGTTTTGGCCTCAGGCATTCCCGTAAGCGATGGGAGCGGTTCGTCCACAGCGAGAACCAGCACCTAGTCAGCCCGGAGGCTCTGGATTTCCTCGACAAGCTGCTGCGCTACGATCACCAGGCCCGGCTGACGGCCCGCGAGGCCATGGATCACCCGTACTTCTGTAAGCCCTCAGACACAGCCAGTGTGTTTGGTTTAAATCAGTCATGGCAATTACAAAATAACAAGTGTTGTTGTTGTTCCTACAGTCCCCATCGTGAAAGATCTGTCTCGTGTCGCCGGATCAGCCAACCTGCCCAGTGGGAACACAGCTGTTAGCACAGCCAGCATGATCACTGGTGAGAACACACACACACACACACACACACACACACACGTCGTCAAGTTATTAAACTGCCGTTTATGACCATCACTCTCACAGATTTGATCCCACATTACATGACATTTATCCAGCTGATGCTTACATCCAGAGTGACTGATGACAAGTGCATTCAGGCATATTAACTGCAGCTTCATCCAGTCTGCTGAGCTGAACACAGGCAGTGAAAGTGTCCTCATTATGTCCATATGAAGGCTTTGGGTGTCTCCTCAGCAGGATGTTGGTAAAATGTTGTTTTAATTCTTAAAGAGCGAGAAAGTTGATCACGGGGCTGTGCAATACTCTAACTGTCATGTGACCACAGTGACACTTGATCAAAACACGTGTGTGATAAACATCAGCTTCTCCAACATGCTGCTCATCCTCCAGGCTGAGCTACAGCTGATTGGTTAAGAGTTTCAGGCAGGGTCAGACGTTAAAGGTCCCATATTATGCAAAATGCACTTTAGAACGGCTTTCTATCAATAATACGCATCCCTGGCCTGTCTACAATCCCCCCTGGTATGAAAAAGTTTATCCTCTCCTTTTTTTGCTTTCCCAGTCTTTAGAAAATGTGTGCTTAAACAGGCCAGTTGAAAATAGTCTGCCGGTGACATCACCGACAGACTAAACAGGTTGGTGGCACCGCCTCAGGTGAAGGTTTTCCATGCCCGAAGAAATTTTCCGCTTGCTAACATTGCTCCGGTTGGAACAATGGCGAATGTACGACCTGGAAGAAGAGGTTGCTCTGTTGTTGGCTGCACAAACGAGCACCAAAGTCTTTTTAAAGAGACAGGCCCTGAAACAGACCTTGATGAACAGAGCTGTTTTTAGCTGATAAAAAGAGAACTATAATATTTGATCCAAAGACAATTTTGACCGAAGCATGTCACAGACATGTCTTTAACACGCCTGGGAACTATTTTAATTTGTGGAAAAGGGGCATAACATGGAACCTTTAATGCCCGCCCAATAAAAAACATGCCGCGAGTCTCGACCGCGTTTTGCCGTCACTCCTTACTTGCTCTCTGCTGTCTGTGCTTCAGTTTGACACACATGACCCTCATAAACTGGAAACGCCACGTTTCCAGGTTTGTTGAAAACAAGAAAATCTGTCTCTATTTTCTAACAGTTTCTCCCCCTTCCTCCTCCCCCCTCCTCCCCCCTCCTCCCAGGTATCTCTGCCTTGCCAGCCTCCACTGCCCTGGGCCCCCTCACTGGCTCGCCGGTCCTGTCTGCTGCCACCAACGCCCTGAGCACTCCGGTGCCCGCTGCTGCCGGCGCCCCGCAGTGACACCCCACCCATGTCCACACTCGCTCCCCCCACAACCCCTCCTCCCTCTCTCCCCAAATCTCCTCCTCCTCCTCCTTCTCCTCCACCACCCAGCCTGGGAAGCGGGGGCCGGGGGTGACTAGACAGGTGCCACTCTGCCAGCCCTCACCACATCCAACCTAACTCAGTGTGACCGCGCCTCGCCGCCTCCCGTGGAGAGGGAGGGAGGGAGGGGGGGTGCCGTCGTCCAAGAAAAGAAAGATGTTTTTTCCGTTCCTTTTCCTCCCTCGACTGAGCGTGATACCCTGACATCTGAAATGAATGTTCTGTGCAATTGAAATATACAGGTATTCCTTTCATTTCCCCCACAAGCCGTAGTGAATACAAAGGGGTGTGTGTGTCTGTGTGCGGTGAGTCTGAGAGCGAGTCCCCCCTCCCCTCTGCGTGTTTTAGTTTGGATCGTGAAGGCAGTGGTCAATGAGTACGTCAGCAGAAGGCAAAAGAAAGATGTTGGCCATCAGGACCAAAAGGAGCACATCCTGTATAGTTTACTACTGCAGCGTCGTCAAAAAAACCAGACCCGGTGAGAACACTCGATTTACCCCCCGTCCCCCCAGACGAGTCGAAACACCCTCCAGATCACAGCGTTTGGAAGTGTTTGGTGCTGTTCTGTGCTCCACGTGTATGTGAACACAATGACACTTCAACACTTTCTCCGCTTCTCTCGGTTTTTGTCTTGCCTTTTTCTTACCAAACCAAGATCACCAGTCTTCTTTTGATATGCGACTCCCCCCTTCCTCCCCCCCACATCACGTCATCCGTCGTTAATTTGTTTTGTATCGAAATGTCCCCGACTGCTGGAAAGGTTTCGCCGCCATCAAGTGGTTCGATCGACTCTAGTGTTGTACTAATGATCTCTTAAGAAGCCAGGTAAGGTTCATTCAGGTTCTCAAAGAAATGGTTTCTCAAACGTGCTGCTTTCCAGTTCCTTGAATTACTTCAAGTGGCTTTTCTTGAATTACTTCAAGACATAACCAAAGTTTACTCAGTTGGTTGGAAGACGAGACTGACCAAACCTAGTTTTGTTTCGTGGGAGTTACTCATGGAGATGCTGTGATGCAGGTCGACAGTGTGGGGTTCTAGCGAGCGAGATGAATCATGTCTGCACGTGACTGAAGTGCCGTCAGTGTTGGGAGGAAAGTTCAGTTGTGTCGTGACATGACATGGGTAAGCTTCGTGACGAGTGTCAACACTTTACTGGCGTTCACCAACACGTGTAGCGGAACATTGACGTTGAGATGGTTGGATAGCACTCGAAGGGTACAGTTCGCCCCAGTGTTTTAGTGCCAGAGTTTGGAAGTGTAAGTTTTAGACCCTGCTGTACATATGCATCTTTTTTTTTTTTTTTTCATTTCAAAACCTGAAAATGCAAATAAATCAGAACATGTATACATTGACCTGAAAACGGAGCAGTTTGAGTCCCTACATCACTGTATATATTTTTATGTCCTTATGTAGAAGACTAGTATTTGAAAATATTTGTGTAAATAAACACGTGTTTTATTTATCAGGTACATCTGACTGATTAATGTCTGTCATGTCCATATAGATCACTCTTTGCTACTCACACACACAAAGTGCAGACTACAGATTTTAAAGCAGTAATGCTTCATCTTTAAAGATGAGACAAAAGACGGGACACAGTTCAGTCAATAAGAAGCGTCAGTGGAAAACACTGCATGTTAAACCAAGTTTGGAGCTCACTTTGCACTGCTTCAAACCACAACCGCTACGAGATAATGCAGACATGCACAGAATTATACAGTAGTTTTTATCTGTAAAAAGGCTGGATTACCAAAAGGGCTGAGAAGGCATCTGCCTGGGGCCACAGACCCCCAGGGGGCCCATGACTTGTGGTTTCAGAGAGTGTCAGTTGCTCTCAATTAGCTGTAAATTTACTGCAGATTGGTATGAGAAATGACGTATTTAATTAAAACACAGGCCATTTGAAAATACAAAAATATTTATATACAAATTGATATCATCACATTTCACATCTGTCCTCAGTCCCTTACTTTGAAAATATGAGTTCTGCCAATATCCCACATCGTGGATTTGAAGCAGCCAATCAGAAAATCACGCTGCTTCCCGTCAGCCAAAGCAACCACTGATTGAGTGAGTGAAGGAACAGCCTGTTGTAATGCACCTGGGGGGCCCCGACCAGTGAGAGCAGTGATGCACGGTGGGACTGACGAGCAAAACCGTGAAGTGCAGTCGAGTCAGTACACT
>JBCAUF010000061.1:1873882-1884118 GCA_038406115.1 Haemulon aurolineatum | reverse complement strand
GATGTGGGCCACTAAAGGACCGTAATTCATCGCTGTATGTGGGCCAAGTGCAAGTGGGTTGTGTGGCCCATCACTGGTTTTGCTTTCTGGGTTTGCTATCTGGGTTTGAATATATTGCATTGACTTAACATTTAACCGTAAGATCGTAGCATATAGGCTAGTGATGAATATAAATGGTAATAAAATCTGATTTTCATTTAGGTGCAATCCAACAGGGGGAAAAAGTACTGGGAGGCAGCTAAAAATGAAATATAAAAACATCATTCAGAAAGGTAAGGCATATTTTAGTTGCTACTACAAATACTAATTTAAACCCCTAATAAAAAAAAAAACACCCCCTCTTGCTTACCCCATTTAGTGGATTAACGCTTTATTTTCTATGTATTGAAGTCATTTAAAATGTGACGATGTGTACACAAACACTCAATAAAATATTACTTAAAAAAATAACATAGCTCTGCTCAGCCAACAGAAAGAAGACAGAGGTCCGAAAAACAGGTGGAGGGCCACCTCCACCACCTCTGACGGAGGCTGAGGAGCTGGCCCTCAGCCAAAACTGTGGTCGACCAGAAGCTCCTCAGAGTCTGTCACCGCCCAGGACACAAGTGCCTACATCAGATGCAAGTATACACTTATGTCTTATTTAAAAAATGAAACCAATATATAAATATATATAGCCTTCCTTTTCTATTAAATAAAGAAATATATCCACCCACCCAACAGTTGTGGATGGTGTCATCTGCCTATTTCAACCACCTGAAACCAACACCCTGCAGCTGTGAATAGGCCTATTCTATACTCAGATCTTGCCTCAGATGGTATTTCAAAGTATTCTGAAACAGTATCTCTTCCTGCATCACAGGAGGAGGAGGAGGAGGAGGAGGAAACACCGTCTGCTGCCACAGGGAGAGATCCAGAGAGGCCTACTGAAGTGTGTCTTGATATTATGTTTAACTACTGGCAGTGCTCTACCCATTCACATTCCTTTACATTCTTGAGTGGAATTTGGAATTTGACATGTACACTGAAGTGAGGAGCATAGATAATGGACAAACAACTAGCACATTCTTGTCCCTCAACAGAACATGGCTGGGCATCACCACGAGGAGGGTCCATCAACCTCCACAGCACAGCTTGACACAGTGAGATTTTCGGTCAATACCATGTTAAATCTGTATATGGAACTGTAAGAATTAAATGTCGTCTCCCAATTACCAACCAAGGAGTTGTATAGAGTGCATTTAATGAAGACAATAGAAACAACTGAAAAAGAAATGGTCTACCTGGATCGGCAGATTCGGAAAACAGACCTCGAGATTCTATTACTGGAACGCCAGTTGAGGTGGGTGCATTGTCATGGTGAAGGTGAATATGTGAAATATATTAATGGTTGGAACTGTATTTAAATCTGTTGCTTTTGTACTTTTATGGAATAAAGAAGAACCAAATCACATGTGCAGTTGTCTTTATTTGACCAAAAGTAACTCAATCAAAAGTAATTTCTTGTAATTAGGTCCCTTACAGCCCTTCCATCCTGGACATCAGCAGGGTGGATGGGATGGTCATCCTCAGGGTCATTAATTTGTATGGCAGGGTGTTGCTCTCCTCTACTAGTTGTAATATTATGGAGAACAACTCATGCCACAATGATGTCACATGCCCTCTCTGGGGTGACCCTGAGCTTCTGCAGGCACTGGAACCGGGATTTGAGTATGCCTATGGCCAGCTCAACCCGGGCTCTAGTTCTGCAGTGGGCCACATTAAAACGTTGTTGGGGCCCTGGCTCAGGGTCAGGGTAAGGGGTCGTCAGGGTAAGGGGTCAACAGAGAGGGCTGGCATGGATAGCCTTGATCCCTCAGTAGGTAGCCATCGAACTCTCCTGTAATTATTGGGGACATATTAGTGCATTTAAAAAGGGAGACAAAGAACATTTGTACAAAGCTTCAGCTTCCTTACCACCTGCAACTCTGTTGCTCAGACTACACTCCCTCCAGATCCGGGAATCATGTACAGAGCCTGGCCACTTGGCTTCTACATTTGCGATAATGTAGGCTGCATCGCATATGATCTTCACAGTGCAGAGAATGATGTGAGTTAATAGTATTGTAATGTATACATTTTCATGTACATATTTTTTAAGATGGTAGATCATATACCTGGACATTGATGCTGTAAAAGGATTTTCGATTCACATAGTCCCCTTCGTGCTCGGAAGGTGCAGTAATGGGAATTTGTGCCCCATCTGCAAAATGACAGCTAATTAACAGGGTATCCGCGGGGTCTTGAAAAGTCTTAAAAGGTGATAAATCAATTTTGGGAAAATTAAGACCCATAAAAAGTATTAAAAAGTATTTTCACAACTTTGCTAAGTCTTGAATTTTGAAGGTATTTTTTCTCAATTCGCTGTCCAATGGTTTGGGTCCTCAAAACATCGCATGCGTGTGTGAATTTATTTGTTTCATTAAAAAACAAAGATGAACCAGACCGGTATATAAAAAAAACTACTTTATTGTGTGTGTGTTCGGAAATCATCTCTGAGAGTGCCAGAGCACACTCGGAAATTCACCAAGTACGCTCTGGCGCTCCCAGTGCATATTGCGAACACACCTTATGTCACACGACGCCTTCAGCGCGAAAAAACCGGAAGAGAAGACCCGAATGAACGGTCATGGGCAAGTGCAAGTTTGTGGGGTCCTGGCTGGACATGCCGGACTTTAAAGAATGGCTGCTGCCTGTGGAAGGGAATACCAAGGTGGCATATTGCAGAATATGCAAGAAGAGCATTAACATTGTGTCTATGGGAATTAACGCGCTGAAGTCTCACATGTGTTGCGCTAGCCACCAAGCCGCTGCTAGCCACCGAGAGCGGCAGCTCTCTATCGCAACTTTCTGTTCCGCTAGTGCACCACCACAACCAAGTGCTGTCGCACTAACGTTACCAGTGGCACCTGCACCTCTCGAAGCTACGGCCATGGCTCCGACCTCGGCTCGCTCTGCAGCCGACATCATGGCGGCGCTGGGCGGCTCGGCAATGCTGCGTGCAGAGGTGTTGTGGTGTGTCCACACGGTGGAGAAACACCTCTCGCTAAACTCAAATGAAAACTTGGCTAGCATCTTCCAGGCAATGTTTCCAGATTCAGCCATAGCTAAATCCTTTGCTTGTGCTAAGGACAAATCTGGTTACATTATATGATTCGGCTTAGCACCGTACTTCAAGCAGGAGCTCATCAACACAATCAACAAGGCTGGCCAGTACGTCTTAATGTTTGATGAGTCGCTCAACAAATCAACAAAAACGAAACAGCTTCATGTCCACATTTGATTCTGGGAACATGACCGTGTCCAATCTAGGTAATCCCTGTTTTGTACTATATACTATATAAACTATATACTTTTTTTTTTCAACCAGTTATGTGTGTCTGTTGAGGAGTGACATATTAATAAAGATCTGTACGTTTGTCTAGGTACCTTGGTTCCCAATTCTTACGACATGGAAAGGCTGACAACCTGCTACATCACATTAAAGTAAGTTAACTTACTAGCATTTCATTTTCAATTTTAGATACTTATGGACAAAGTGTAGATTAATAGATGAGACTGGGCTGTGGTAAGTGACTCGAAACAGGTTGATGGGATTGGGGAGGAGGAGCAATGGATGATAAAGAGGTTGGTTGTCTGTAACGATAAACATATATATTGGTGGTGTGATAACGGTTCCTGTTATGAGGTTATGAGATTTGTGTGTGTTTGTGTGTGTGCTTTGTGCACACGTGTGTGTGTGTGTGATTATGCGTGTGTGTTTGCTGCGGGTCCTTTGATCAGCAAATTATCTTCTGCATTCTTGGGGAATGAAGTTGGCTGACCAGGCTTGCTGTTCAGTTTAGCTTGAATGGCTTGGAAGTAACTGGAGCATGCTACCTTTATGTAGAGTGAAAAACATTCACCCATATTTGTTAGTACCAATTGTTTGTTTCACTTATAAAAATATATCAGATTACTGGTATGCTGATATTATAATTTTTGCTTCAGGAATTTGGACACCAAAAGATTGTATTTCTTATAACCATTTTACATATAATAATGAAGAGTGAAAATTGGGCTGGAGTTAATATCTTACTGAATGCAAGTGTATTTCAAAAATAAACATTCAAGGAATATTGCCATTAATATACTTGTTGTTGTGTTTATGCCCAGGAATGTGTTGCCAAACTGAATATGAGACAGCTTCTCTCTATCAGCATGGACGGCCCAAATGTCAACTTGAAGTTTGCAGACCTCCTCCAGAAGGAGCATGCTGAACTGTATGGTGCTCATCTGGTCAATGTTGGAAGCTGTGGGCTTTACACCCTCCACAATGCAGTGAAGGCAGGCTTTACCATGTGGCAGATGGACAAGATCCTTTGAGCACTCCATTACCTCTTTTACAACGTTCCAGCCAGGAGGGAAGATTTTACTGCCTTGACTGGGTCCATCTCCTTTCCGCTACCATTCTGTGGCCACAGGTGGGTGTGAAGAAGAATTTTTGCCATACATATTGCGACAGAATTTGACCCGAAATGTCTGTGTTTTTATGTGGCAATAATAAAGTCAAATGACAGATAAAATTGGAATGACCTGACATTGTACATTTTTGCCTAGGTGGATCGAAAATGTCCCCGTGGCAGAGAGGGCCGTTCAAGTGTGGCCACTAGTCAGGATGTACGTGGATGCTGTCAGGCAGAAGAAGCTCCCAAACCCCAGTACTGCCTCTTATGACACAATTGAGGCAGCACAAGCAGATCCTCTAATAATTGCAAAGCTCCAGTTCTTCCTGGCAATATCCAGGACCTTTAACCTCTTCCTGACCAACTATCAAACTGATGAGCCAGTTCTGCCCTTCTTTGCCAAAGATTTGAGTGAGCTGCTGAAGGTAATCATTACAGTAGGGCCCAATTCAACTATCTACCCATGGATGTATGGCAGTCCACAACTCTGTAAAATAGGGCCCCTCTGACACTGCCAATCCATCCTCGATGTAATGTGCAGTTTTACATAGATTGGCCAAGTCACTGAGATAAAACATGGATGCAAACATACATATGCACACACACACACAGCAATTATTTAATTTCATTTTATTTGTTAATGAAAGTGTACAATAATAGAATATATGCATCACACATGTTTCAAATCAACATTTTTTATGATTTAGAAGCAGTAAGAAGAATTATCTGTTTAATAGTAGGATGGTTCTGTCACTGATTACTTACTGTTTCCTTTCAAGAGTCTCCTGTGGTGGTTTGTAAAGGTAGAGCTCCTGCAAGACGCCACTCCTCTGAAGCTAACTAAAATTGACGTTGTTGATGAAGTGAATAGGGTATCCTGCAAGAATGTTGACATAGGACTGGGTGCGGAATCTGCCATCAAGGTAATTTTCAGGGATGTATATATGGATTTTTAGCTTTCAGTACACCAATGCAACTAGTATTTTTTTTTACATTTTATTCAGCTATTGTTATTGTTGTTGATAATGATTAATAATAATAATAATTGCCGACATGGAGAAACTTGTTTTTTTAGACTATTAAGCTTACCTTCTTCATCATTTACATTCTATGTTTATAGTCTATGTTTCATATTTGTCAGGCACTTCAGAGCAAGCCAGGAAGCAGGTTAGGTGAGCTTTCAGTTCTCACCTTCAGGAAAGAGTGCATGCAGGGCCTGGTTAAGATCGTTCAGAAAGTGCAGGAGAAAAGCCCCCTGAAAATTCCAGTGGTCAGGGCCATTGGATGTCTGGACCCCAGAAGCATGCACAGAGATGCGGAGGGGTGTCTCACAAAGATGAAGACTGCTTTCATTTTTTATGTGTACAGACGCTGTGTTGTGTATTTGTCCAAAGAAAGATGAATAAAAGGACTGGAATTAAATCTAACCTATTAGAAACTTAAAAAAAAAATTCTATTATTCCAGGTGATGTAATCATACAGCAGTTCCAGAGCTTTCTCTCACTTGAGGCGAGAGACGAGGGATTCCTCTCCTTTTAGCCACTGAAGGAGCGGCTTGATGTCTTCCTGAATTCAGCCCTCAGCAAGTCTTACCCTGAGCTATTCAGGTTTTCTCAGAGCCTTCTACTTCTGTCCCATGGACAAGCAACGGAGGAAAGAGGGTTCTCCATCAACAAGGAGGTTGAGACGTGCAACATCCTTGAAACATCGATGAAAGCTTTGAGGCTGATATGTGACAAGATCAGTGTCTGTGGAGGTGTTTTGAAGGTACCTCTCAGGCTTCAGTGGCCTCTGCAAGGTCAAGGTACAGGATTTACCTGGAAGATGAACGAAGGAAGAAACAGAGTGCCACACAGACTCTCAAAAGAAAAGCAGTCCAAGAAGAAATAGAAGAATTGAAAAAAAAAAAAAAGATTTTGACAGAGGTGTGCAGCTCCCTCCAGACTGATGCCGATAAGCTAGCAGAGCAGGCAGAGGGGAAATCTGGGACATTAATGGCACAACTGATAACAAAGTCAAACACCCTGAGAAGATGACGTTAAGAAAAACAGAATGAACTGGACCACACTGAGAAGCTGCGGGAAACAAAATCTAATGAGCTGAGGCACATGCCATGACTGTCCTGGTGTTGTTTTTTTGAGAGTGGAGCAATGGTTTGTTTTTTGTTTTTTTAAATAAACGTTGCCCTTGAGTCATTCTGTTGGTTCATAGTGGTCTGTAGTCTTTATCACAAACTAAAACTGTTTAGTTAAAAGTGTAACTGATGTAAATGGTTACATATTGAAGTGGCGGTAAGGTATTAAAAAATATTGGGATGGTCTTGAAAAAGTCTTAAAAAGGTATTTTCAGTAACTTCAGGATTGCTGTATATACCCTGATTAAGCTACTGACCCCACTCTGATATTGCAGCAGAATGTATCATAATTTAAAATAATAGAATATATGATTTCAACATCAGTTACCTGCAATCCTGTGGAATTCCTCTTTGATGTTTCTCACAGGTTTGTGTCCAGGGAACACCACCATCATGGGCAACAGGCGTTTCAGTGCAAGCGTCACTTTCCTTACTGCTCTACACACTGTTGCCTTTCCGAAATGCTCTGCATCGCCAATGTTGTATAGAAAACTTACATTTGCGAAAAAACGTAGCACTATGCATAAAATTTGCAGTGAAGTGAGCGCACGTCCACGGTGTGTGAGGTTGGTGATGTATGGCTGGAGAATGTTATTGAGATAAATTATACTGTTGGATGAAAAACGGTAGCGCTCGAACAAATATTCCTCAGGAAATGAGAGCAAATCTAACCAGGGTCGGAAGATCCTCTCGCAGCGTAAAGCATTTCGAATAAGTTGCGCCTCGATGTCAATTGGATTCCGAATAAATGGGGAATCCATTTCTTATAGAAAGCCTGCCAGCGAGCAGGTTATGTTCACAGTGTAAGTTACCGCAGTAACAGACTCAGAATTTCAGCTACTTCGCTCTCTGGAACAGATAACTCAGAGTTTCCCTCATCTCAGGGTTAACAAACTCTGTGTTTTCACATAACCCGCTTTCTGGAATACCCCCCTGAAGTGGCTACTGCTGCAGGTTTTTGCTGAACAGCATTCCTGCCTAAGATGTTTACCACTGCTAGTTTCCGCTCGTTCATTTCTAATTAGTGCTGGGCGGTATACCTGTTTTGCCATTGCACTCGGCAAGCATGTGAGCGCACAACCTGTGTTGAGCGTACAGATGACGTTGAGCAGTGAATAAAATGAATAAACACAGTGAAAGTTCCGAAACTGAAGTTCCAGAAGGAGTAGAAAATGAAACAGAAGAACTTATACCTAAAAGAGGAGCTGTGTCTGTTGTTTGAATGACGTCAGATTTTTTTTAAAGCCGACGAACTTCCAAACAACATTCTACAAATGTTGTTGGACTAAAGTTGTAGCTGCAGGAAGCAACATGAACAATTTGCTTCACCACCTCAGCCACAATCATATCCTGGAATAATAATAGGTAACATTGGCACTGCAAGAGAAAAGGCTGGTCAGATATCACTCAAAGTGTTTGCTAGGGGGACTGCCTACGAGTGCCACCTCTTTGTGAACAGCAGCATTTTGTGGGCCCGTGCAAACCTGTATTAATACGAGTGTGTTTTTCTACAATATTCACAATTTTCTACAATATGAGGTTCACACCCAGTTGTGCACGAAAATATAATTTTGAAAAATACAGTGATTTTTGGGCACACCGCACTGCACAATTTCTCATATTTCTATTGTATCGCACTGATACAGTAGCTGACAAGGGCAAATGCACCGCAAATGAGGTTCAAATGAGACCAGAACGATACAATCAAACACCCACATAATTGACTTGGAATATTGAACAAAGTCTTATTTAATTGTTCAGGGAGATCAAATAGCCACTCTCTCTGACCTAACCTCGACAATTTAATAATCTCCTTTTTCCCCACACAGATTTACTGTCCATTCTGTGGAACTGCCATGATACCTTTCGCAGATTTGCATTGTCTGTGTGGCAGAAACGTTAAATTTGCAACATATCAGGCAAACAAATCCCCTGAGGAGATGCCCACCACCAGTGCACCTCCTGATGTACAGTCAAGCACTTTTGCAGCCAAATTGAAAATTGTGTTCTTGTATTCACTACAACTCAGCACTATGTATGTTAAGTATGTTATAAATGCCCTGCAGGAAAGATTAATGATGAGAATAGTGAGCGTAATAATAAGAGTGAATAATGCCTAATTCCTATATTTTCAACTTTTCGATCAGGGAGCTCAGGTGTAGAGTTCTTTATAAAATTTAGGGCAATAAAAGAGATTCTTTTCAAAGACGGGTCAGGGCAGAACAGGGAAGGAGCACAAACAGAAAATAGTGAAGGTATGCCCACACATGTTGACCAATTCAGACTCATTTTCAACTGTAAATGTTTTATGAATTTCATTACCTTTCTTTGGATTAAAGTTAAAGTTATGAAGATGAACAGGGCTCCCTTAAGCCTGTGAGAGGGAAGTCACTTCCCATTGATATTCAGCCTCACTGGTCATCTGAACAACTGCTGGCTGCTGCTGTAAAGAAGCAGAAAGATTTCAACCAGGATATAGAAGGTTATGCCCATGTCGTTGTATCCTGATGCTAAGGAAGTTACAAACATTCCAGGAACAGACACACCTTTTCTTTTATGAGCTTTTTAACTTTAGCAGGATTTTAACTTACTTACAGATTAATATATTATCCCCCTTCTTTTTTCTTAGGATTACACTTCCGTGTTCAGTTAGAATTTAGTCATATGAGGAATTTTAACAGGAATCTGCTTGGGTAAGCCGGAGCAGCACAAGCCACAATTGCAACCAGAAGCGCAGCAGCAGGAAATGATGCAGTATGCACATCGTAGCACGTCAGCACATCAACTGGTGTCCTCATGGACATTGCAATGGGGAGCCATGAGCTCTACCACCTGAATTGAGCAGACAGTCCCTCCTTTGATTTTGTATTGCTTATTGTTGCGAGGACAGACTGACCAAATTCAGCAGTCCCTCCGCCTCTCAAGCTTGGCCTTTACATTTTGTGCAGTCTTGGTTGGTATCATTTTTATATGTGAGACTTTTATGACTTCTATCAGTGATAAAAGTAGGATGCTATTCTCATTAAAAACTATGAGCACGTTATAAATGTATATCAATAAATAATATTCTGATTCTAATATTTGTGCAGTAGAGGTAAACAAAACTGTCTTAGCAATTTAGTTTGGTTGATGTATTCATGAAGATTATGCTCATGAAAAACATATTTACATCTGTGAATAACACCGTAACGGTCGCTTTTCATTATGATTGGTTGATCTAGCAATGACTCATATGACCTAAGACAAAAAGAGAGCAGCAGCAGTCTTTTTATATAGTTGACTTTATTAGTCTTTGGAGACTGTGTTGGAAAACCATCCTCTTCAGCACACACACCGTCTTGATGGAGTCAGTATGGACACTGCGTTCAGCCCTTGTTGGGAGTTCATCATGGCTGCTCCTTTGGGCATTATTTAGCCTTTTTCTTTTTCCAGTGTTCTCTGATGTTCCTAAAGGTACAAAGGAAAGGAAAAAACTGACTTCAGAGAGAAGTGTAGTGAAAGGTGAGACTATAACAGAAATAGTGAGTGGTTTGCATAAAGCGGGAGTGGGTGGTGTAGCTTCAAACTCACCTCGTTGTGTGAAACTGGCAGACAGTGAGCCTCTGGCCTTGCAGTCTG
>JBCAUF010000061.1:1795043-1805358 GCA_038406115.1 Haemulon aurolineatum | reverse complement strand
GGGGTTGTAAAGCTGAGTCTCATCAAATGGTGTGATTACAATACCTGAGCTCTGGTTTGGCATGTTCTTGGCGAAGAGTCCTCCGAGAAAACTGAAGGTTGCAGTCTGGATAAGGGTAATCAAGCATCTCCACTTGTTGGCTGTAGACCCTGAGGGGCCTTAGGCTCTCCCCAAACTTTAACAAGTACTCTGTTATAAAAGTAAAAAAAACACACACAACACAGCATGATTTATTGTAACATTAGGAAATATAGCTGAAATTTCAGCAGAGAAACATAGTAACTTGCCTGCAACAACATCAACAGACTTGTTGGATGGGCCACAGTAGAGGATAACTTGTTTCTTGTTCTCATCCTTTGGGTCATCAAATTTCCTTGGGTTCTTGGAGTTCAGCTCAAAAAAACAGTACACGATGTACACACCTACGATTGTCTTTCCAGTTCCTAAAACACAAAAGGGGAGAGGAAGAAAAAGAAGAATTTCTTTATTATTCCGTCTTGGGGAAATTCAGTTTTTATAGTCTTTGTTATATATTATATTCACATGTCTATTCACATAGGCCCGAAATACACACATGCACAAACAGGACGTAGACACATCCATTAATATATGGAGACGTGTCAGAGTGAAGGAGGTGCCCAAATTTGTTGGTGCTCTGAGTAATTTGGGAGTTTGGTGCCTCTTACCAGGTGGCCCTTGTATAAGTGTGAAGGTATTATTTAGAGCTTTATCCACAGCACGATGCTGACTCTGGTTGAGCTCTGGCAGTCCAATTGGTAGTCTTTTCCGCACAATGTGTTCCACTGTTTTTACTGCAATGACAATATGACAAGTTGTTTTTGCAAACATAAAGGGAAAAGAACATTTGGACACTACAGAAATGTAAAATGTGTGTTCTGTGTTTTCAGTTTTATGTTCAGATGGATACAAATTGCTAAAATCTATGCAAATTATGCTGCTGACTAATGGACATACCCTCTCTTGAAATGCGTTGTCCAAGTGCTATATTCTTGACAAGATCACATGCAGATGTAATTCTGACCACAGCATTTTCTTTCCGGCTACAAAATAAATAGATACATAAAAAAATTACACAACCATATGTCAATAGTTAATATTAAAACTAAAAACGAACTGGTCTCTATTGCAGGTAAAATGTGAGATGAATAAAAAGAACAGTCAAACTATAAGAAGTGTTGTCTTAGTTTGGTCACAGTGAATAACACTTGAACTTACATGTCAGGCAGGAGCTTTGGGATTATTTCAACTGTGAAAGAAGTGTTTTTCTGAAGAACACAATCACGTATGGTTTCTATCTCCATTGGAAGGTGATTGACATAGAACTCCACTCTACTTCCTTGATTTGGAGGGTCTTTTTTTTCTTCTGCTGTTTTTGTGACGCCATGGGCTACCCATGTGAACTCTCTTGGGTCCACCTGTGCGCAATGATCCAGACTTGAAGGCAACTTCAGACCTCTTTTCCGTATGCACAGTAAGCACTTTGAAAGGTTACATTCAATGGCCCATTCATTGATCCATGCAAGAGGTAAAAAGAAGCTTCCTGTTAGTGTTCCTTCATACTCTTCTTTGAAGTCGACTTCCAGGTTCTCAATGACTATGCTCTCACTTTCATCTACCGCAGTGGAAGCAGATTCCATCTCACACAACGGTTTCCATATCCGAATATACTCCCCTGTGTCACTATATTGAATCCTTGATGGATCATCTGCAGATCTGGAAAAGCAGGTGATAGGACTGTGGACATGGTCCACACAAATCTCAAACTTTGGTTTTATTTGCAACAACTGAACAGTAGGCATGTGATAACCTCTTCTTATCTCAGATGTCATCTGGACCTGAAGGGTGTCACCTGCCCGCAACTGGAGGCTCATGTCAACCTCATGTCCCCTTTGAACCATTGGTACCTCTTCCTCCTCCTGAGGTATCTCAAGTGATTGTGGCAGATTATTTTGGTTTTCCATTATGAGAGACTTTGCACGATCCCAGTCTTCTTTGTCAACTGCTTCAACAGTGGCTTTCCATGTTGTTAGTGGAATCTCAATGCGGGGACCACAGACTGGCATTTGCAGCTCTTGGTAGATTTGCATGGTGTCAACTGCATAGATGCGCCTTTTCCATTGAAGAGTGATACACTGATTTGCTTCATCATAAAATGGTTGGTCCCACAATTGCAAGTCTTTGTACATAATTGATACATTTTCTGCAAATATGTCCCTATTAAAAGGAAATGACACTGCAAAACTATCTCTTTTGGGATCCTCACTCACAACAAAGGCTAACTTTGAAGCACTTTGTTTTTTCATGCTCACAGCATAGTAGATCTGCTCAGCCTTTCTTTTGTATTCCCTGGCTTTCTTGATGCTCTCCTCAAATTCATTGCAAAGGGCTGAAATCTCTGTTTGAGTGTAGTGGACCTTCCGCTTGCATATGAAGGAGTGCAAAAGTCTCTGTAAGATGATGTCCATGTACCGCCTTATTGGTGATGTTGCCTGTGTGTAAGATCTTACATGCAGAGAATAATGCCCAACACATGCTTTTTGAGAGGAGTTGGAGCGGATGACATGAGCTTTGTTAGAGCACCTCCTGAACTCTACAATGAGTGGCTGGAGCAGAGGGTGGATGTCATCTGCAGAAATCAGGTCCACTATTGTATCTATATCATCTGATGTGACAGCTAACTGGATATGGTTCCACACATGTGCAAGTATGCAGAAATTTTCACAGTTTGGAGCTTGTTCAACATGGTCAACTTTGTGCCGTAGATGAAAAGACAGTGGTATTAATGCTGCACATTTGTTGTTTCTTAACTCTTCCATCTTTTCAGACTCTGGTTTCTCCTGACAGCGAAGGGGTGTGAGATTTCTGGTTTCATCTGAACCAATCAAAGTCTTAGCTGTAAGTGTATTGAATAACACACTCAGCTCTTCAATCATGAGACGCGCTTTGTGCTTTCCAGGTTGTCTCGTATCATCAGGTTGAAAATAAGGCCAATCCCAATCCACAAGTCTAATCTTCCTTTGAGCTTTTGCAAAACAATAAGCAACAGTGACACAGTCATCAATTGTGTCAAATGTAGGTTTGTTTTGATATCTTTCGGAGATGATTTTCTCTGCATCTTCATAGGTATACTGCTTATCAGACTTAATCCGTGACAGCTGGAATTTGGGCTCTCCATTGATCTCATGTGTTTGCTTGTTTACTTTGAATATTAATGAAACCACCCTGCGCTCTTGATCTGGCTGAAGACTGAAGTGTCTAGTGCTAAAGACTTCTGGGAACATATGAGTGGGTCTTCTCCCACTATATGTTGTACGACGTTGTTTTGCATCCTCATCTAATTTACCACCTTGACTAACAAAGCTTGCCACATCTGCAATATGGACTCCCAGCTCATATTGGTCTCCTATCTCCCTGACACTGATGGCATCATCCAAGACTTTTGCATCATCTGGATCAACAGTGAATGTGAATACCTCACACATGTCCTGCCTGTCAGCACTGTCTTCATCGTGTGACAACAAATCCACATCTGCAGGACATGCACTGGGTGAAACATTAAATTCTTCATTTAGGATCCTTAGTCCATCATCCAATGATTCTCCAACTGGGAGAATATCTATGACTTTCCCCAATGGAAAGAAACAGTGTTCTTTCCAGCCAATCACTTGCACAACAAACACAAAGTTCTGTTTGAACTTTTCATCAAGACGTTCATGTGCTGCAATTGACCAATGTCCATGTATATTCTCCCATATTGGAATGAAGTTGCGCTTGTTCTTGTAGATCAGTATGCGAATTTTGGGCGCAGATTTTGTAATGGGCAGCATTGTCATTCTGACAAAGTTGTCAGAAGTCTTTTTTGGTCTGCTGTGATCCTCATCCTCAAGCAGACACACAAGTACACGGGCAGATTCTTCTTCCTTGGTGATGCTGATCACCTTTTCGGATTGTATGATTACTTCATCTCCAGTGAAGGCCTTACCCATGTTTTCCCTTCCTTTAATTCTTATATGTTTAGTGGGGTTTTGAGATAGAATTACATAACCTCTGTTATACGACTCCCTGATCAACTTTCCTCGCTTGTGTATCTCTTGTTTTTTACACAACTCCAAAGGACCTGTGCCAGATTTTTGATAGATTTTGTATGATGATCTTGACTTGTGTTGATTGAAGTCTTCACATTCCAAATTGTCTTCATCTGAACTATGTTCTGTTTTCAGCCGTTCATATTCATCTTTCATCTCTTGAAGAATTGCATCACTGTGAGTGTTGCTCTCATCCACATGCTCAGACTTTTGAAACCTTGCGGTTTCCATAACATCTTTTTCAAAGAAATCCTTGGTGAAATGCTGTGGCACAGCACTGTTGCTGCTGATACAATGGTCTATGTAGCTCTTCCAGACTCCTGAGCATTTGCCAAAGCAACATAGGGCAGCAGCATCTCCAACCACAATCACATAAGACTGAGCCCTTGTCATTGCAGTGTTTAACACACGGGCATCATTGAACAGCTCCAAACCCTGAAGGTGAGATGTTTTCAGGCTGTCCCGTGTTTGCACAGCTGTCATTACAATTGCCCTGAACTGTTGACCTGTTAACAGACGAAGACAACACTTACTATGTAAAATGACAATAATTAATGTGATAGGTCAGTATAATGTTGGAATAGTCAAGCAGATGCATGCAAGAGTATAATCATACAGATGTTCTTAAAGCTAAATTACCTTGCACATTTGCAAGATTCTGAACACGGACTTCAAGAAGGTTTCTTCTTGAAAGCTCTCCCCTAATGTGCTGAATCTACAAACCATAAGAAACAGTAAAGGTAATTACAACAAGGATAATACATTCATGCAGAAATCTTTACTTTATGATTGATATAATCAATACTTTTGTTTCAATCTTGCCAACTGCAATTCTTACTGACCTGAATTCCCTCTGATAGAACACAGATTGAGCTTGGGTCCTTGGTCCCCCAGGTCAGTGGCCAGTGTTCAAGAATTTCTTTCACTTCTTCAACCACTTTGGCAACCTCTTCTTTGTTGTACCAAGACATAGCGAGCTTATCCAAGAGACACTCTCCCCTAACATGGCGAAACTTTAGGGCATGACCGTTTGCAGGAGCTGGGATATTTCCAGTTGCTTTGATAACATCATTCTTACCAACATAGAAATGGGTGGATACAAACTCCACAATTTCTTTGGCTGAGCGGTAGTTTTCACTGAATATGATTCTGCTGTTCTGGGCAGCATCACACATTTGGCCCTGATAGTAGTGGAACAAGCGATTGAGGAGTGTGTGATTTGAACGGTGATGATCATCGACTGAGAAAAGCTTGGGTCCCATTTGCATGTGATCTCCAGCCAAAACAACTCTTGTGTTTGGCCCAGCAAGACCAAGGGCCATCAAGGCTTCACACTCCAGCATCTGAGAAGCCTCATCGATTAGTATGTGGGTGAAATATCCCTCTGGGAGCTTTAGGTCATGAAAATATCGAGCCATCATTGTGGTGGTTATGACTATTTTGTGGCGGTCCAGGGCAGCTTTTGTAGGTGGTAGAAAACACTGTCTGTCTTCAGAAAGAAAGCAGTATTTCAGAGTAATCTGATCTGTGGCAGCCAAAGCTCTGCTGGTGTTTGCTTTTATTCGAATTGGCCTCATTTCACCATTTTGTCCGTTGTCGATTAATGGATGGAAGTGATCTCTGACGTACAGATCTGCAGAACTGAGGGAAAGCAAAAATACCATGGAAAACGTACATGTTGGTGTTGATATATTTAAATTTCTGTAAAGTAGTACAGCTAAGTGCAAAGAACTTTGCCTGGACTGACGCTTAAGAAGTAAATCAAAACCTAAAAACTAGTAATATTTCATTAAATATGCTTAAAATAGTGTTCATTACCTGTTGGTGTAGGTGCAAATTAGCACTTTGTTGCCAGGCTGCTTGCAAAGCTCACCGGCCGCTGTTGCAAGGGTGAAGGTTTTCCCAGTTCCAAATGGTCCATAAATGAGGAGTGGTGCCACACATTTTTGGACAGTAGTATTCCCTGTGATATAGTCAATTGCTGACTGCTGCTTTGGATTCAGCATCTTATGGCAGATGTTATTCACAGGAACTGCACAGTTTTTAAGGTCTGGCAGCACTCTTTTTGTATCAGGAAGAAGGTCTACAGCCTTGTGCATGTTGCAGAAGCTGAGCCGGTTCAGTTGAAACTGCACCTCCATTGGATATGTTTCATTGCTTTTGAGTGTGAGATCAGAGCAACATTTTTTAGAAAGCTGCAAATACATTTTGCTTTCACTTGTTTCGCCTTGCAAAATGGTGGCTTCATAGACTTTGGAGTTGTGATCTCTTGAAGATAAAGGGGCTATCAGGGCAGACTCGATGCTTCGTTTTAGTACCTGTCCCTCAGGGGTATCTGGTGTGAGATTACAAGGAAGAGATACAGCACACAACAGTTGTCCCCAAGGAGCCATTATCATGCCAAACCGTTGGCTCTGCAATGAATCCATTGTTGTAATTTCTCCGCGAACATTTAGCCTAAAGGAAAAAAGGAAAAAAAAGCTTAGACATTGTTTTGTAAATGCATACATATTCCAAGCATCATAAAAGGAAATAGAAAAAGAAAAGCATATTACCTTGAAACAACCTGGTCCTCTGCCCGCTCCTCATTGTACAGGAAGTGGTGCATTCTTTCTTTGTAGTTCTCATCATCCAGAGGTTTTTGGCTATTGTTGGCAGATTTGTACAGAAAATTAATCTGTGGAGCCTTGTACTCCTTCAGCAGCTCCTCTTTTTCTTCTGTCCTGGACAAACATGGGATGATAACCTTGTTCCCTCGATGCCACCGCTCAAGCCTTTGAGAAGTGGCTCCACAGGTCACACTTTGTGCTTCAGTGTCATCCAGTGATGGTTGGCCCACTCTTACTCTGAGTTTCTTCAAAAGCACTGGTCTCATGTCAAAATCGAGCACTAGCCACTGTTCATACAGGCCTGGGTGGATGGAAGTGAAAGACACAGTGATGCCATAGATGGTGTCTTCACGAAGAAAGTGTTCACCTGAAGAGTAGATGCAGGGCTCAGAGCTGATGTCACAAAGTGTGAATGAAGCTCCTGGCTCTTGCTTCAGCAGAGCCACGTGTACAAGCTGTCTCTGTATGAAGAGAAAAGTGGAAATTGAGCAAACATTTCTGGAATATGAAAGAAAAAACATTTGTTTTGGCAATTGGCAATGGAACACCAACAGTATATATTGAACAGTATAAGTAAGTAGTACGTAAAACTTCTACCTCTGTTTCAACTTGAAAGTTCCATTGCAGGGTTGCATTGATCTGTTTACACTCCAAAGTTAAATCTTCATCACAAGAGATGCTGACATCGTCAACATGATCTGACATCTGTTCAACGTTTAAAAGAGTCAATCAAAATACTGTGATTTAGGATGGTGAGGAACTAAAGAATAAATTCACATAACTGTCACTTTATAATATCATAATATCAAAAACGTACATTTTATTCAGTCAACTAACAAACTGCCTTTATTGGAAGTTAATAACTTGTATAAACATTTATTATATTTATACTTCATGCTATAATGATATACTTTTACTAAATGAAGTATAGCTGGATTCAAAGAGAACATGGTGTGGCTCTCACTGAACTGAAAATCTTTGACAGAAAGCAGACAAGATTGTACTCACAATGTACACTTCATTACTGCTGTTTCTGTACTCCTCCAAGAGACTTTCATTGTAGCACATGAGACCCTGGGCTTCAATGTTTTTTCTGATCTCCTTCTCTTCTGTAGCACGCATCATCCACTCCTGCAGTTCTTCCTTAGAATGAGCTTTTGGGCACTTGTCACCGTACTCACACGTTTGTGGTCTAGATGAAATGGCAATTTTAACAGCACAAGATAAAGTGTATGCCAATGAAGCTAGCAATTACGTACAGTAAAAACAGCAAAAGACATCAAAATGTTTCTCTGATGATACTTATACATTTCTTTTTGATATGTGTAGTGATTGTTTAGTGTAGTTTATTTTATAGACTGTACTGCTGCCACAAATGCTAACTAGAGCACCAGAGTTTATTAATCCACCACAGAAAACCAAAATAAAGCACTAGTTTGTCTAAGATCTATCTTTTTTAAAAAACTGCTGTACTCAGTTGTTGTAGTAAAAAGAAGTTAGGACACAAAGTATACATTTAGTATATATTTATGGTTAATGTGGGTCTTATGAATTGCACATCTATGTCATGGCTTGTGTGTTTGTAATTCAGCCATCTTTGTGTTGTTCTTGCCTAGCGTCTTGTAAGCCCATACAGACTAGGCACCATATAGTGAAGGACACTGTAGTTAACAAATCAGTCAGTCAATCAATCAATATATCAATCAATCAATCAATCAATCAATCAATCACTATCCTTTAAACAAAAAACAGAGCGAGCCCCATACTAATGCATGTGCAAATCCTGAAATGTAAGGCATCTTTGGTAAGACAAATGGGTTGAACTGTGGATATTTTTTTGACTAGCCACAACCAAGGGCCTGCATGAATCTACAGTATTATTGTAAAAGGATTGAAGTGTTGTTCACCTCTCACACAGCCATAAGTCAGCTCGGATGTTGTGTGGAGGCTGTCGTCCTCTCCACTTGGTGGTGGTGTCCTCGGAGAGTAACTGGGCATGCTCCAAAGAGGAGCAGTGTTTGTAGAAGCTCTCTGGGGAGGACAGGACCAGTCGGCAAACTTTGCAGTACATGGTGACCTGTCTGGCTTCTAACTGCTCCCACTGACTCGACTGAAGGAGATGAGGCCTAACATCCAACCCACTGTGCTCCGCTTTCCACACGGCCATCTCCACCTCGCTCTGGGCAGACCTGCAGTGGCCTGCCTGATGCCAGCATGGCTTGGCTTGCCTCACATGACTGCAGTACTCAAATTGACAGTTTGGGGGAAGAGGGCGCACCTGGCTGTAGATGTGCTTTCCCTTGTTCTCTGATAGGTGATAAACTAAGACTGGAACCCAGGTGTGCGCTGCATCTGCTGAGCAGGTCGCATTCCACCTTTTGGGTGTCAGTTTTAGAGGACGATCGTGAAAGCAGTCTTTACAGAACTCAATGAATTCACCTGGAAACTCTTGCTGTAAGCTTTCAGCTGCACTTTCTGATGTTAAAATAGGCTCAGACTCAGTTACAAGTGTGATTAATTGAGCTGTATCAATGTCTTTGTCTCTAACATAGTTCCATACAGCGGCCTCTTCTTCACTTGTGGCATAAGTGCATCCCTGTCCATGTTGTGTACACCCAGAGCCCTCAACAAAGTAGTGACACCTCTGGTAAAGAACATTTCGACCACCTGCAGGCCGCTCAGAGACAGGCCTCCATTGGCTTGAGGTTTTGGCTTTGGCTAAAAGGAGATTTCTTCTGCACTTGTGACTAACTGACTGAACTGTGTATGTTATTTGGCTCTCCTTGACAGAACAAAGATCACACACAGCCTTTAAATCTAGAGCTGCCAAGATGCCACCCTGAGGTTCAGAGTTTCCCGTCTGATCAGATCCCCTCTCAGACTGAGCCACAAGTTGACAGAGAGTCAGATGGTCCAATCTGTGCTGCTTCACAAATGTCCAGACGGCAGCTTCCTCTGCACTCCGGGCAAAGGTGCAGCGGTTCCTGTGGTACGTGCAACCAGAGCCCTCCACAAAGAAGTGACACACCTCATACCGACTTGGGTTTGGAAACGTGGGCCGCTTCGACACAGGCCTCCATTTGATGCCACCTTTGGCCTTGCACAGCAGGAGCTCGTGTGCACACTGGTGAAGGACTGTTTTTAACTTATACGTAATTTCTTTCTCCCAGACAGAGCACTGAGCGCATACGAGTTTGAAGTCGTGTGTTGAAAAAAGAAGATCAAGATTGGAGCCATTAGCTGACATTGTGATACGTTCATACTGCTCAAGTCAGAGCATGGATGCAGGAAAACGAGTAACAGCCCTGAAGATTGTGGCACATTCAACTAAAGAGTCTAAAGAATTAAGATAATGACTAAGGATTGGTTGGATTAACTTGTCACTGTCGACAGCAAGCTGAAGGCCAAAGTATGAGAAGTGTCCAGCTCTTCTTGATGGTGCCTGGAGAAGGAAAAACAACAGAGAAGACAGCATGAGAAGTGTGCTCAATGTACTCAGATCATGAGAGTCATAGAGTGTGTCAGGGCTGACGTCAAAACCCGAAAGTTTAGCATCGCGCTGGTTCCCGGAAATAAAAGTGAATGGGAATTTTGCATTGC
>JBCAUF010000061.1:1741139-1754170 GCA_038406115.1 Haemulon aurolineatum | reverse complement strand
AAAAGTATGAGCGAGATCTTTCTCACATATGCTCTGGTCCTGTTTCACAGGTGAATCTATGCTCAGGAAATCTGCTGGTGTCAACTTCTGTTGATATTTGTCTTGAAGGCAAAGTCTGTCAAGCAGTGCTTCGGTTTCTCTTTGATGTTCTTTGTTCTTGTTGAGCTCTTCAGGAATCTTCAACTCCTGCTGTAAATAAGCAAATAAACATGTAGTGTGTATCCATACATAAACATAAACATTTCATGGAATACAAAGTAAATAGTATTGAAGATTTGAATTAAATTATTATGAGTTTCTTACCTTATCCTTGTTTCCAGTTGTTTCCATAATTGAGATACCTGCAGAATAATGAACTTCAGTATAAAGAGGTCTGAGCAATGTACTGTTGAACCAATAATTTTTCTTAATTTTTCAGTGCTATTCTTTTTCTTTATTATCATTATTTGTGATGGTCTTGATTTTTTGTTGCTTCTGTGTTTGTTTTTCTCCCCCTCCCCTGTTTGTTTCAGGTTGTAGCAGGAGGCGTGGCTGGCCTCACACACTGATGACACACACCTGCCCTGAATCACTAGCAATCACCCTCTCCTCTACTTAAACACGATCACAACTTCTCCACGCTGCCAGATGATTCCCTCCATTTCCATTTCCATTTTTTTTCTAGCCTGCTCCAGATTGGGCCCAGCCAGCTTCCTGCCATCTCTGTCCTGCTTTTTCTTGAAGGAGTTTTTGTTAAACTTTTGGTGAATATTAAAATCTTGAAACTGTTAACAACTCAGGTCTCCTGCACTTTCTGGTCCAAAACCACCACCCTTAACTATTATTATTATTATTATTATTATTATTATTATTGGTTAACTATTTTGACAGTTTCATGTTATTGTAGAATTAAATTCTTCATTACAATGTTACCTTTCTCTTTGGCTGCAGATGGTACAGATTTGTCTTCAGACTCTTCTCCTGTGTGGTCTCCTGCATAAGTCTTCTGTGAATGTTCAGTGCCACCAGATTCATTCACTGGATCACTCTAAGAAAACAGATGATTTCATTCAATTTCATTTAGTTATAATCATTGAGATTAATCTTAAACCTTATTTTATTTGTATAGCACATTTCATACATGTAAAAATGGAACGCAAAGGGCTTTAACAGTTAAAAGACCCGACCCCTCCTACACACACGCAAACACACACATACATGCATCTGGCATGCACACACTTGTACAATCTGATAAGGCATGAATATCAACAACACAGAGGTAGATGAATTCAGAGTATAACAACACAGAGAATAAAAGCAAGGAAACACAATGTGCACAAACTGAACTCAAGCAGGTACTTTAGTAAGAAGAGAGTAAACTGTTCTGCAAAAGTATTTTCAACTCTAACATGTGCCTGGCAGTTCAATCTAAAAAGGCAAACTGCTCCAATCTGCTGACATTTTAGGTGTGTTTAAATGTGATCTCAAAGAAATACTGCTGTATGAGAATTATTACTGAGGTTTAAAGATCTCACCTTTACCTCCATTTTAACTGCACTCTCCTCCCGCTTGTCGCCTGCAGGGCCACGTAACAACAAGCAGACAGCAGGATCAAACATAACGAAAATACTTTTTTGTTAGTTCATAGTGATGCACAATTATTTACAAAAATGTCTGTGTTCAAAAAGTTTTTGTTTTGTCATTGAGTCTTTGGTTGATTTTAACTGCATTTTCCCCTCATCTCTTTTACTGAACGATAATGTCAGAAAAGACAGATTGCACAACTGGATTAGCTAACCAACATCTGTTCATTATACTGTATCTGCAAATTTTCTGTGTTAAACTCCTATTTTTCTGCAGGCGATTTTACCAGGATTAGAAGGACACAATATCACCCCATTAAGGGCAGAAAAAACATTGTTTTACAGTTTTTCTCAGTTGCTTTGGGGAAAAATGTCAGATGAATGTAACAATTCTCAAAACACGGTGTAGATCTTTTTCAAACAAAGGTTCATACATTGCTTGTTGCTTGTTGATTTAATTGCAGTTAAAAATGTAAATTTAAGTAATAATTATAATTTGATCTCTGTCGTCAGATTGGTTTTGCACTGTTGTAGTTGCACACAAGCACACAAGCATAGGCATTTCATTTTGTAATATTAAAGTTGTTTTCTGTTTTTTGGATCGTGTATGGTTTTCCTTTTTGTATTTTTTGCAAATAAATATGAAAGACGTAACTGTGGAGGATGCACTTTTTTGGAAAAAACACACCATAATCTCTAGTGGATTCAGATGAGTTTTATTTGCAAACCTGCTGATGCTTTGCATTAGTCTCTGATTGAAATGTGTATCAGTATGCTCATTTTGTAAATCCTCCAAACCATCCAATTTAGTTTAGATGTGCAACTTCTGAGGCATCATCTCTAAAAACACATTTACACCACAAGGGGACAATACTGATCTTCATATGACAGGCACTTGGTGGAGACTCTCCTCCAGAGGAAACTATGTGAACTATGTTCACTGCTGCACTGCTGTTTGGTGCTGTATTATATTATTATGATCATTATGATTATTACTATTACTATTACTTACCTTTCTCTTTGGATGCAGCTGGTGCAGAGTCTCCCTCAGACTCTCCCCCTGTGTTGTCATAAGTCTTCTGTGAGTGTTCAGTGCCACCAGATTCATTCACTTCACATTTTAACATTCAAATCATGTCTGTATTCAAGAAGATTTTGTTTTGACACTAAGGGCTCTAGTGCGGCGCGCAGCGCAAAGTGGCGCAGGGGGCCGCAGCCTGCACAGACCGAGTTTGGTACACTCGTGTGGCGCCAAAGAGGGACCATGGCCTTGGCATGTTCCTCAGAGAGAAAGTAGGGCAGATAACTGTCTCCAGCAGTAACCTAACAGAAAGTCCTCTAATTCATAGCTCTCCACTATAACACAGAGGAATTGACCATTAACTACACAAACTATATAGGGAAGTGAAATTATTCCCTAACAGTTACAGTATAATTTTAGAAAAATCCACTTTGCATGACCTCAAAACCGTGAACCTAAAAAGTATGATCAATACATTGGTACAAAGTTTCTATTTGCTATATTTGTGAGATCTGTGTAAAGTTAAAATAAATATGTGTTCTGAGTTTGACATACCACAGAAAATGGTGTTGTTGAACACTAGTATTATTATTATGGCCAAAAAGTTGCATAGTTTGTTCCTACATGGACTGACTCCAAACCCAGCTTTGATCACTTTCTAAATTAACTGAAGCAATACCGCACTACTGTTAATGGACTTAAGAGCAAGAAGGCTCTGTAAACGGACTCCATTCTGAACAAATATTGTAAAAATTGATGACTGTGTAAACATTATCTTTATCTCTTTCTTTCTTTACCTTCTGTATATTCTGGACTTTGTTTCGTGCGTCCATGTTTTTTGTTCATTTGTCTTTTCGTTTGTTTGTTTTGTTGGTGTTTTGTTTTTGTCTCACTTTTCTTTCTCAAATTCTCTGGCAGTAAAAATGTTATTATTGTAAACTGTGTTCTGCAAACTACAGGTAACCTACAGATGGATCTAACAGGATGTAAATATTTCTGTGACTTCCTCTATATTCTTTGAAGGCAGCTGGAAACTGTCCGACTTTACTGTTGCTTTTTGTCACCGCCCCGTGCTGCTGCCACCTGATCTCGTCCAGTTAATTAACAATCTATTGTCACTGAGGGTTCATTTTTTAATTTTCAGATTGCAGTTTTACCTGTCTTAGACATAAGTATAGACTGTTCGCCATCTTCTGTGTTATCATGGTCCTCCTCCCCCAAGTCATTTCTTGCTTTACACCAACAGAGACAAAAGACCATGTCGGTGGTCGTCTAGGGTGCCAAAATCTGGTGGCCGCTGGTCACCCTATAAGGAAAAACAAAAAGTCGGTCAGGGAAACTGTCTCTTTGCACACGACTTCAAAGGCACATTTTCTCAATTTTTGCCTGTCATAGGTGGACTAAAATATGTCACTACATTGAGTAGTGTTATTTACACAATTTTAGCAGGCTCCGCCTGATGAGTGTATGTGTGACATCAGTGTGTGTGCAACAGTGTATACGTTAGTAAGCGACAGGAAAAACGCTGCAAATTTGAATAATTTATTGTACAAGGAAATAACAAAAAATGCTCTATAATTCCTATGAAATTCAAAAGATACTGAATGTTTGAATGTTTTAAAGGGTTACATGGAAAATGAAAGCTGAATCTTTGACAGACTGTAACTGTATGGCTGCCAGTGCACATCAGTTGTGTGTGCTCAAGTGTAAAAGAAAATTGAAGTTTAGCAAAATGTCAGTCAAGAAGGCTGTCTCTTTGCACATGCCCTCAAAGTTGCAACCTCAGTTCGCTCTGTCACCTGTGGGCTGTCATTCAGCTGCCATTTCAGCCCGAGAACTCCAGCAACCCACCTATAACCCTCCACCTCTTCATTCGTGGTTATCTCAAATCAAGTCCTCCAATCAGATGTTTCTCTCTCATAAAAACCGCCATTCCTCTTCACCACCAAGTCTCATCTTCAGGGGGAACCTTCCTTCAAATTGGAAGCTCCTGAATCATCATCATGGTTATCTAGTTCCTGACGAGGTCTAAGCGCCAAAGTCTATCCCTGCTGTTCTTGGTACATTAAACCTTGCTTGGCACTACTGTATGTTTACTGTATCATACATACAGTCTGTATGTATGTAGTCGGTATGCATAACAAGCCACGCAATAGTTGTACTTTGTACTTTGTCAGTTATATAATTTAGTGTTCGGCTATAGCTAGCATACTACGTAGTACACTGTAGACAGATAAACTGTTTGCAAGTGTCCACCTTTGGCCCAACACCAAATTAGCCTAGCACAAGAACTGTAATTCTTCCTTTATCATCCTGAATTAGTATTGTCTATTCTTGTGGAATACAATGCAAAACCACAAGTGGTAATATTACCTTAATAACTATAAATTATATTAAAATATGTTCCCTATTCTAAAATGGTGTCTTGTTCATATTTAATTCATAAGTAGTTTGACCCTTATTAACCCTCTTTTGTTCCCTACACTAAAGTTGCAAACTCTTGTCATGATAGAAGCTAGCAGTTAGAAGACAGCGCACTTTGTTAAACAGACTCAAAAACCTGGTGGGCCTCTCTGGTACTGTTTTAAACTGGTTCAACTCCTACCTCATTGATCAACAATTTTTTGTAAGTATGGACACATGTTCCTCAAAAACCTATGAATTAAACTGTGGGGTGCCCCACGGCTCAATTTTAGGTCTAATACTTTTTAACTTGTATATAATTCCGCTAAGCGACGACATCAGGAAACACGGCGTACATTTTCATAGCTATGCTGATGACACACAGCTCTATATCGCCGTGTCTCCAGACAACATGAGGCCAGTTGACATTCTTCTCAACTGCATTTTAGATATAAAATCATGGATGGCAGAAAACTTCTTGCGGCTCAACCAGGACAAAACAGAAGTTTTAATTATTGGTCCTGAAGCCAAGAGAGAGAAACTTTCCCAAAACTACAATATTTTAAACCTTCACAATGTGTTAAGAATTTGGGCGTCATTTTTTGATTCTGAGCTTGATTTTATTCCTCATACTAAGAACACCACTAAGATTGGCCTCTAGGGAGCGGGTTTTTCTGAAAGAGATCAGAGGAGGTTCAGCACAAATATGTTTGAGCGCAGGATCAGTTTGTAGGACGTGCCAGTGTTTGGTCAGAGTGGTCTTATTATGTTTTGCAGGTGTGTTTATGATTTTACACACCTTGTCTGATGAGTGCCTGCACATGATTGGCTAGACCCGACCAATGAGATGTATGTATGTATGTATGTATGTACTATTTAACTGTCTTGGTCCCTCAGCCCTGGCTTACTCTAATGAAGACCTGCAGGTCGAAACGTTAGTAAAGTAGCCTAATAAATTTGTCATCCTATCAAGTGCTCCAGCCTCCTTTCATGTGGGTCCGGTCTTCTCGGAGTGGCCCATGCGATACCTTCACTATGTTTACATAAGTTTTGTCGGAAATAAGGGAATTACAAAGTGAAAATAAAGAGGCATTCCTAATTATAGGAGGAGACTCTAATGATGCTCCAAATGATAGAATGGACAGGCTTTCAGGGAGAAATTCTCAAAATTCACATTTCAAAGTCAGACAGTTTATAAGCCAAGAATGATCAGGAATAGATGCATGGCATTTCTTTGATCCAGCAGAGAGTTTAACTGGTCTAATACAAGAGGAACATTGATTTATGGTTAACCTCCTCTTCATGTCTACAATATATTTCATAAATGAATAATTCGCTTCATTATCTGACCATAAAATGATCTCAATTCATTTAACTGGTTCTAAAGAAAGTAACAAGAACGTAAGGGGATATTGGAAGCTAAATAATAGTCTTAAAAATAAAAGTCAGACTCATTTAAACTAGTAGCATCAGATATCTTTACTAAAAATGATATGAACAACATCCAGAAATGGAAATACTTTAAATTCAAAATCAGAGAAATAGCTGCAGCAAAAACATCAAAAGGGCTAATGACAAAAAAGAAAAGGAAATTATGGATACATTAAAAACTTTTCTAAATAAGGAGAATCTGTCAGGAGAAGAACAAGCTAACTCCAGAATGAAATCAATAATCTACTGTATGTACTGAAGCTGCTAAAGGCCCCTTTCGTTTTGGGGAAAAATGAACATGGTTAAAGAAAATCAAGTTTCTTTTTTGCTCTTGAAAAAGAGTAAAAAAAAAAGAAACAACAATTCTGCGCTGAGAGTGAACAATAATTTAAATACTAAACCCAAAGGAAAAGCATAGCACATTTGTGTGTTTTATGAAGAACTATACAAATCTAAATATGAACCTGAACACTGTGAAAAAATCTTAAACAATTTTAAGGAATCCATCCCAATGATCGCAGAAGAATTTAAACAACATTGTGACAACCCAATCTCACATTTGGAACTCTCCATGGATCGACAGTTTATCTGCTAAATTTTATAAATTATGGGGGGACATCCACTTTTGAATATATAAGACTGTATAACAAACAATGAAATGACATCAACTATGAAACAAGGTTCAATCAGCCTAATTCCAAAACAGAACAAAGACCCTCTATGCATAGAAAATGGATTATAAACTATTTGCATTTGTGTATTCTAGGTGCTTAAAATCTAATCTTAGAGAAATTGTAAATAAATGCCAAACAGGTTTTATGTCTAAGTGACACAATAGTAATATTTGCTTGACCACTCTGAACATCTGGAGTCATAAACAGTTATGGAGCTAAGCGAAAGTTTAGACAGGAAGAAAGAATCTTTTTAGCACACCTTCAAGCCTCCTCCCACATCTCCTGCTATCCTCTCGCTCTACCTGTCCTCACCTAGCCAGCCAATCTCAGTCTGCCATCTCCTCTCTCTCCTCCTAATCAGCTGTCAGCAAATAATCAGCTGTCAAATTCAAAAGTGCTGTCTCTCAAGATAAAGACCGCCTCCATCTCTGTCTCCACCAAGAGATTCCTCGACAGACGGCCATGCTCTTATCACCACCAGTGTCTCGGCCCGGGGGGATATCTTCGTCAGACGCATGCTTCTCATCCTCAGACCAGTCCACTACGCTGGTCTACTCCCCGGCATCTAAGCGCCAAACTTTATTCGCACAATAAATGTTATTCAAATTTCAACCTGTCACTCTTCATCCTTATTAGTCTGTCCTGATTGAAATTGTATTTCTTAATTTCTAAACAGCTTTGGACACGGACGCCCTTCTATTTTTAATACATTCAAATTAATGTGATTTTGAGAAAACTTTGTCTCAGTAGTTAAAGGTATAGTGGTATAGGTATAGACCTCCACAGTTTGGAGAAAATGTTTTCTGTGAAGAGTAGAACAATCCTCCAAACATCTAGAAGACCTCAGGCTTTCTCTTGATTTCTAAAATTCTTGTGCAATCAGCAGTTATTAGTTCATCTCTAACTATCAAAATGAATCTGTCTCATTTTAAGGTTTGGACAGAGTCTAAAAGCTGATCATTTAAAGTAGTTTATTGTTTCTTTATCAAAGTGTTCTTACCTGTTGCTAGCTTCATGAAGCTCTGTGATGCTGAGGAGGCAGAGAGCAGTTTATATATCAGCAGAGGGAGGGGGGACAGTCTGTGGTCATATGATTTCACAGAAACACTCTGTGATACTGAAAGCTGAGTCCGTTAATCACTCCATTAACTGCAATGAATTATGTAGTCCAATGTTTCACAACTACTGTTTCTTTGTGCGGCATCATGAATAAATATTGTTATGGGGATTACAATGAGCAGAAATCTAAACACAACTATTTCATTTTTGCTCCCATTTTTCACTTGAATCTTGATGGGCGAAGTTTGCCATGTTTTATTGCTTTTGATGTAATCCATCAGCATCATGTGTGTTTATGTGTGAAGCTATAAAACATTATGAATGCATCTGTTAATCTGTACAATACATAGTGGAAAGTTCACAGTGAACTCTCCCCCCAAACCTTCACCTCCTTTTGACCCACTGTTGGGACTAATTCAGGAAGAACTTGTCTTACTTCCTAATGGTCTGAAGTCGCATCGTTTCTCTGAAATCATGTGACAACAAAACAGAAAGTCATGCAGAAAAAATAAAAAACATGCACAAGGTGATATAAAATAGACATGACTAGGATTTTAAATGTAAAACTAAATAATCAAAGATGAAAATAAGATTAAATATAATCAGGCCAATTAAATAGTCAAATGTAAACTGACATGACGAACTAATGAAGGATATAAAGTGTTGTGTGATGAGGTGACGTGGCAGTAGGACCCAAATGCAAACTCTTGGGCAGACAAGGTTTCAAAAAAGAAGGTGTTTCATGAACTAAACCAAAGAAACTGAACTCAAGAGGCATTTAGCAAGATGAAAAACAACTAAGGTCGCTTTCACACCAGAACTGTTTGGTCTGCTTTAAACAGACCAGGGTTTGTTTGCTGGGATAGTCCGCTTCATTTGGGCAGGTGTGAAAGCTCATCCGAACTCCGGTGCACACCAAACCAGCGAACCCTGGTCCGCCTCAAAAGGTTCGGTTCGCTTCCAAGCTTACTGGACCAATTGCATGGAGTGACAATACACAGTGCATATTGGGTAGGAGAACGAAAACAAACCTGCACAAGAATGTCTCGAGGACAGATGCAGATCTCCTTGAAATAACATTTAAACCAGCTGCTCCATCCACTGCCTAGCCTGATGCTCATGGTAGTGAACGACTTGCCGAGCCATGTGCATAAAGAAGACAAAATCACAATCCCCCCAAAAGTTAACGTGACATTCCACTCCACTGTTCACAAAGTTTGGTGTGCTTCAGAAATGGCCGTGTGAAAGCAGAACCGAAACATGTGATAAATGCAACAATGTTACAACTTTCAGTTCCCAGATCGCACCGTCAAGTGTGAAATCGACCGTCGAATCGAAGTTAACAGAAAACAAACAGGACAGGAACCACAAACCAACTCTCATAGAACAGGATGGTGCACTAATGACAAATGCTAGAAATGACATGAGGGGTATTCCAGAAAGCAGGTTATGTGAAAACTTAAGTTTGTTAACCCTGAGATGAGGGAAACTCTGAGATATCCGTTCCAGAAAAAGCGAGGTAACTGAAGCTCTGAGTCTGTTACTGCGGTAACTTACTTTGTGAACATAACCTGCTCACTGGCAGGTTTTCTATAAGAAACCTTGGGTGCGTGCTGTCTCCTCCCATATGAAGAAAGCTGTTAGACACGGATTGACCATTCATTCCCAATCCGATTGATATCGAAGCCGAACTGATTCAAAATACTTAACGTCACGAGAGAATCTTCCGACCCAGATTAGATGTGCTGTTCTAAAAATATAATGCTGCAGATTGATGATATTATTATTTTTATTTATTTGTATTTGACTAAGTGTTCGTGTAGGCCTACACACATTGTCACATTTTAAATTACTTCAATATGCGTAAAATGAAAATATGTAAACACTGAATCAAGTGTTGATCTACTAAGTGAGAGGAGGATTTTATGAGGGATTTAAATTACTACAGTAGCCACTGAATTAATATTTAACTTTGTTTAATAGCCTAAGTCAATTTGGAAAAAAAAACCATTATAGCCTGGAATAGAATAATTTATGATGTTTTTATATTTCATTTTTAGCTGCTTTCAAGTCCGTTTTTCCCCTGTTGGACTGCATCTAAATGTAAATCAGATTTTATTCCAATTTATATGCTACGATATCACGGTTAAGTCAATGGAAGCGTACATTCAAACTGTAGATGCTGTTATGTTATATAATCAGTAGGAGCACAAAAAGGTTGATGACTAAGGATTCCAGGATTGTTAAAATCATGCGATCAGCATTATAAAATCATCTGGTCAGCAACAATTGAGCACGGCGTTAGTGCAGGCAGGCCAAGGAAGTCAAGCTCAGCCCAGCCTCAGCCATATCAGCTGATCTCTAAACTAGCAGACAATCAGCTACTGTAATAAGTCAGCTGATTCACTTTGATTCATTCTATTAGCAAATACATAGGGGGCACCTTATTTAAACTGCTCTAACCCGCCTACCTGTGCTGCTTCCTCTGCTAGCCGTTTTGCAACCCACCTCCACCCCAGCTCCTCCATTTCATTCTGTTTCTGACTTAATCGATGTAATTTCTGTTGGAACTGATGCTGCTTGGTTCTCTTCACTATGGGGGTGTTGCTGCCGCTCTCCCTGCTTTAGCCTTTCCATGATGACTTATGGAAGGGCAGGGAGGTGTGCTCTCCCTGCCTCAGGCTTTCCACATTAGATTTTTGGTCCAGTGACCTGGGACTTTGGTTCCGAACAGGACACAACACAGCAATAACAGGACCTGTACCATTGAGGTAGTGCACAAGTGATTTTTGAAGTGAGAGTTGCGATGTTCAGAGTTTGTGCAAGTGCAAGGAGGCTGGTCCAGAGGAGGTTGCACCTTCTCTCTTTTTGAGAGGCAAGAGGAAGATCAAAATCTTTTTAAGAAAGATTAACTGGTTTAAATAAACCATTACAAAATCTCAGTATCATTTCTAAAAAAAAATTTCTCTGTTCTCTGAAAAAAATCCACTTAAAATGTTCAGCAGCGGCACCTGCAGGCCGAATAGAGCGAGCCATCTGTGTGAAGGGCCTGGATGATCCATTGCCTAAAAGCCCAGGTAAGAGATTAACGTTACTGCTGTCATTTGGGAGGTGAAGGCAAGGTTTCCTCCTGTATTTCTAATGCTCGTCCAAGGCGAATGAATAGACAATATGAAAAATAATAGCAACTCTGCTCCTATCCTCTGAACATCTCTATATTGCCGTGACCATGGCCACAACAGCAGCAGCAACAACAACATCACATTTCCACAAATAAAAGTTGTTTGTCGTTCTCTCAGCATGTGCCAGTTAGTTCACAAAAGCAGACGTAATGACTCACTGTTACCTGGTAATTTAGTTGCTGCTCATAAAACGTACAGTTCGTAATGAATCGGTCTAAGGATAATAGACAAATATAAAATAGTACACCCCCAGCCCCAACACCACATAAGCCCCACAACAACCTACTCCTCATAGGTTTTTAGTTCTTGCCAATCACAATGAAACTGTCAAAGTTTGATTTCTGTTAATGTTTTACTGACTAGACTTCTTCTGACTTTGCAAGATCCAAAGAAGACAGCCAGTCTTTACTTCTCTCTTGCTCTTAGAAGACTGAATGCAACAAGAGGCCTCACAGCAGCTATGAAGATGGTTTCCAACATGGAAATTGTGTGGAACACTTTGCTTTGTTATTAATAATTCCAGACTTTCATGGTTTTTGTTTTTTCCTTTATAAATCAGAGTGTTTTGTAAAATCCCCACTGACGTGGGAAGGCGTTAAACATGGTCTGCTTTTTGTTACATCTCACATCCTTGATAAATTGTCTGGTTTTTTTTTATTAGGCCTGGATGATTAATCTGAAAACAGCAGGATTGAATAAAATTATGTTGTTTTTAAGAAATCTTGTCGGCCATTGTTTTACTACTTAATTGTCAATGAATACAAGTATGGATAAATAGTCAGTCAGTCAGTCAGTCATCTTCAACCGCTTATCCTGCTCTGGGGTCGCGGGTGCGCTGGTGCCTATCGGATAAATAGTGAACTAGTATAAAATAACATGAAGTAGACTGTTTTTCCCCCTGCACCAATTGTTTTAGTCACCAGCCGCCACTGGAGCTGCATTCAGTCACATCGGTCACATCTCATGATGGTGACAGTCAGTGTGGACCTGAGCACTCACTGCCCTCCAGTGGCCACAGAGAGGAAATACAACAATAAATCATTATTAATATTCACGCACACGAGCGTGATTATCACAAGTAGCCGGTATTGATCAGTATTGGTGGTAACTGTGTTATCAAGGAGCCGTTTTAATCTGTGTTTTCTGGTGTGGTGGTCTTCCCTGCATAATAACTTTACTTCGGTGTAAGCCTAATAATTTTGGGGGTTTACAGCGTCGCGGTAGCAGTGTGGAGCACTGCTCTGCTCCTCCGTGGACTGCAGCTGCTGCTGCACCGATGCTCTCTGCGGTAATGAAGTGACAATTGACAGCAAGAGGACCGCTGAGTCGCAACGAAACCATCGATCTCTATCAAGTTTAGGTCCGAAAAACAGGCACGCCGAGGACTTAATTGTAGTTTCCCTGCAAGGATGTCGTCATCTGAAAATGCTGCGTCACATGAAGGTAGGTCGACACCCCAAGTTGGTGATCATGGCAGCATTGTGTTGGCTACTGCAGGCTTTTGTAAAATATGCTGTGCATGCTAAATAAAATCACCAGTCAAACTATTTAATCATGCTTAAATAAGCCCAAATGATATAAATAGATAGAAAATCTGCTTTTGCAATTTTTCCAGAGTGTGAAGCATCCTCCCTTACATCAGAGGCTGAACCTCTGAGGATTGTTCTGCTGGGGAGGACGGGAACAGGCAGAAGCTCCT